>JBCJKH010031195.1:0-16683 GCA_039877255.1 Loriculus beryllinus | reverse complement strand
GGGTTGGAAAGGACCTTAAGATCATCTAGTTTCAAGCCCCCTGCCATGGGCAGGAATACCTCCCACTAAACCGTGTCACCCAAGGCTTCGTCCAACCTGGCTTTGAAATAGCTTAAGAGAGGCAAGAACCATCTGGGAGTTGTATGGGTTTCCTAAAAAGTAGGTTTTAATGCTCAAAGGGGCTTTACCATTTGATGATAAAGCCAGGAGGTGGTGACAGAGGAGAGATACAAGGTGAAAGAGAAAAAAAGGTGAATGAAGACAGTAATGTTGAGAGACGTGGATAGAAACAAGAAATAAAACTGGAAATCTGTTATGAATGTGTGCACAAACAATTTGCATTTATCCGGCAGCAGGTAAGACTTGCTGTATCTTAGTGTCTCTCACCTTGCTTCTGAAACACCTCTCAACTGGAAATCGGACACTGTCTGCCACCAGTTCCTTGTCAGGGTGTAATGTATACACCAGCAGCCGAATGGCTGGAGCCATTTTCTCACTGACCACAAGTGGGATGGTGAACGTGCCATTTTGATCTGTTAGGAGAGAGAAAGGGATCAGTAAGGAGAGAACTGCAAAGACCTGCTGTAGTAGTAGCCATCCTCAACTGGCATATAACTGTACCAGTCAATGGAGAAATCTGTATTTTGACAATAAATGTAAAAATCCTGATTTGCCAGGAGGTGACATGCCTGGGTTTAGATCCAGACACTCTCAGGCTTATTGTGGATTTAAATATGTCGCCAGATTCAAACAGCCTTCTAAGGCAGACACTTTTCATTCTTTATATTATCCATTGGGAAGATTTTTACAGGATACTACTTGACTCATATCAAACGATCTAGGTGCTGGACTAAATCTGACTTTATGGTGATGTTAGTGATAGTATCATGCACACAGGAATGGATGGAGAGTGATACATCCCTCCCAGTAGCTGCTGTATATATCCAGGAAGTCCTGACTTGGTCCTCAGTTAAACCATCCCTTCTTATTGTTTTTTAATGCAGACACATGGATTGGCAACTTAACTTACCAACTTGGATATTAACTTTGATTTCCCCTGTAAGGACAATCTTGCCTTTTGCCATGCCCTGTGCAAAGAAAAGCAATACATCTGTATGTTGATAGAGGTTGGAGGGAGAAAACAGCAACTGAGTTCAATGTACGTGGACAGGGCAGTCAGAGCATGTACATTGAGATGGTTTCAAACGCTTGGGGCATGCTAGCTGCTGCCACTGCTGCTGCTACTACTGGTACCTTTGCCACCAGTCAGGAAGCAAAAGGAGAATTAAGGGAAAGGGGAGGCAGGGAGTACCATAAAGAGTTTCTTGGAGGGAAGGGACAAGAACCCTGGCTTGAGACATTACAAAGGTGGTTCCTTACTATGATATAGAGTAACACGGCCTGAAATGGGGGTCATTTTCCCTGAGCGAGAAGTTCTGCCAAACCACCTCAGTGCTGCTTCTGTCATTGTGCTGGCTAGAAATCCGACAGCTGGAAGAGTACTCACTGCTGTATTTGCTGTGGATGGACTGTCAGAAAGCTGTCCAGTCCAACAAACCATGCAACAACCTCACACTCACCACATAGTAGAAGTTTATGGTGTTTATGCCCTTGTATCCTTCTGTGTTCAAAATGTAGTACACAGTGATCATCTTTTTCTGCCCACAGGTCAGATCTTTCCACAGAGGCTGAATCCTCACAAAACTGCTAGTCCAGGAGTAGAAGCGTGGGACAGAAAGAAACGCATCAGGGTAGGAAGGCTCTATCCAGCCTTCAGAGTAGCACTGGTCACTGGTTTTATAAGTTGCCTGAGCAGGAGAGGGAGTGAGGAAGAAAAGGAAAACAAAACACATGTCACTAGGGAAATCATTATCACATACTGACATCAGAATGATCAGGTGACAGAATGCATCTATTTCGGAATTGCACCTAAAGACAAATTGGTAAGAGAATAGCAGCAAAATGGTTTTGCAGCCTTGCAACAGCCATTGCATTGTAACAACGCAGCTGTCATCCTAAGTGCTTTTATAGTAATTTTTGAGACCTCAAGAATATGAAATAAGCCAGAGAAAGCTTTATTTTTATTACCAGAATTCAAGCCTCATCCCATCTTTTTAGGGTTCAGTTTGAAAGCAGTCATCTCTCTTTGTGTTCAGTCTTGTTTGGTACTCACTTTTAGACTGATTTCAGGATCAAACATTTTGGATGTGTCAATGCTAAACTCTGCAATGCCGTTATCATCGGTGGTGAAGTTGGCTGTGTTCTTGTTATTGACAAATAGCTGAATAACCTCACTGGAAATGGGAGAGTTGTTTCTGTCTACCAGCTTGATCTGTAGAAGAGAATGTGAGACATGTTCAAGCATGTTATCTTTCTGTTTGTAGATGCTAATGTTTTCTGCTCCCTTGTTCGCCAAACAGAATTGCTTTTTTAATCCCTTCAAAGCAATACTTAAGAATTGAAATGTCTCTCTTCACATTCTGGCATCTATTTCAGCTATCTTATGAAGTCTCGAACAGGAGCTTCTTCAGCATCTGCTGCATCATTAATAATGTCCTTTGTGGAAGAAGAATTCCTTATGTCTCATCTCTTTCCTGATCAGACCCCTCTGGCTACATATTTCCAGCTTGAAGACAAGCTTTTCCTCCATTTTTATCTTTGTTAGGCTTGAAAGTCTGCTGCTGATACTTTCAGTATCTGAAGACCTTTCCTCCAGTTTTTTGTTTTAAACTCTTCTCATTCTGTCCCCACTGTTTCTGCTGTTCATGTGTTAAACAAACAAATAAAAGATATCAGGCACCATTAGATAAATTCTGGGTTGCTAGAACTGAACATTCATTTTAAGTTGGGATTTTTTGTTTCATTTTGTTTTTGGTTTTTTTTTTTTTTTTCTCAAAGAAAGATGGCAGAGGTAATAATATACAAATTACAAGCTTACGACACTGACTATCCTCACTGTCCAGAAACAACACAGAGACAACGACCTCTGAAACAAACAACAACAGCGAGCTAACAGTACTCAGGGTGATACTGACTTCAGGGGGACTGAATGAAACAAAAGTAAAAGCATACAGTATACATCCAGCACACACATTTCACAGAGCAGGGAAAGGCTATGAATCTTACGTGATGGCATCAGGACAGAGACTGGGATATGCTGCATTTTGAGAAAGTATGAGTATCAGTGACTTTGGGATAATAGTTCCCCTAACATGACATTGGGGGGGAGGAGGGGTGCACTAAAGCAAAGAAGCTGCCTGAAGCCAGCAGCAGCAGCTTTGTGTCTGAGATGTGACTTCCCAGCCTCCCACCAGATGTCTTTCAGCATGTATAACCTCTAGTGTGTGCGAATGCGTGTGTTTGAGGAATTCACTGTGGCGCATTACCCCATGGGAGCCTATTGATCCCCCTCCTTCGGTAAGGGGTGATAATGTGCACAGCAATCTGGAGATCGGAGTGGGGAAAAGTGAGAAAGTTCTACAGACTTCTTCCAGAGGGGAAAAAAATCCTTGAAAGACAATCTCTTCTCTCCTTTATGTGCTGTTGGTAAGATGTCCCCTATCCTTTCATCATTAAAAAAAAGAAGTGAACTGAACGAGAGAGATTTATCCTTACCCTTTAAGCCACTGACAGTTATGGGGGATTTGTCACAAAACATAAAATCGTGAAAGAGCTTTTTAAGACAGAAGCTGTTGTTATTTTCTTGATTTTTTTTTTCTTAAATTCCTCTCACCCTTTCTTCCCTTACCCCAGTGTTTTTATTAATCTCTAGCTGTCATATGATGGTCAGTCCTGAAGAGGAGAGGAAGTGACTTATGTCAAGCTAAAAATGCAAGTTAGAAAAGTGATAGTTATTGGATTGCTTTGATTCAAAGTATTTCTGGCAAAATTAAACTCAGAATATACTCATACTCTTCAATATTTAGAATTATTAATAGTGCACTGTATGTAAATAGGAGACTCGAGGAGAACACCACCCACACCAGACAGTGCCCCAAATGTTCCTTTTACTGTTGTCATGTGATTGCCTGTCAGTCATCTTCAATACAAGCTTTCCACACCCTTACTTACCTGTCCAAAGTAAGGAATTCCTCTTCTGTAGTGGCGATCCGCATTCTCAAACTGTATACTGCTCATCACCCGAGTTATGGAAATAGTCTGAGTAGCTGTGAGTTGCAGGCCTGTAAGACATGTCCAAGGGAAGAAACATTTTGTCTTTCATATAGCTTCAGAGTTAGAGTTTGCCTGGAGATGGTTACTGCGCTTATAAAAATTTATCTTCTTCAGGAAGACATCCTTGTAGTCAGCAGGCAGATGCTGAATATCTCCTACAGAGTTTGCCTGGAGATGGTTACTGTGCTTATAAAAATGGGTCTTCCTCAGGAAGACATCCTTGTAGTCAGCAGGCAGATGGTGAATATCTCCTACCCTCCTTTTAATTACACCACCGTTACAGTTTCTGTCTAGAAGGTATTACCTGTTCCTTTCTCTGTGACAACAGCTTTCACATCAAGATTCCTCATGTAACCAACGCGATTTAGCTCAAAGATTTTGGAGCTGAAAACCTGGGAGAGGCAGCCAGTCTTCAGCTGGAATAGGAAATAAAAAAATCCTGTCACCAAGGATCACAGCTTGCAAAGAATGCCAGCAATACACAGGACCCTTCTTTAGCAAGTGAAGTCTTTTCCTGATACTTTTAATATGATTTATACTGGACTGATGGAGATACCACTGTCTACACTTCTCAGAAGGGAAACAGAACCGTGAAGAAGAAACATGTCAGACCTCCTTCAGGCCTGTGGGAAACCAAGAAGAGAAATGAGACACCCTGAGTCCTTAGCAAGATGAGTAGATGAGGTGAAGGATTAAAGAGAGAAAGAAAAGTGTAATGAGCAATGGGAGAGAAGCAAGAAAACGAGAGAGAGGGCAAAGAGGAATAACAATTGCGTATCATACATCTTTGGTAACTGACTGACAAACTGGGCTTTTCTTGCACCTCCCGTGTGAATCAAAATTCCTGCACACACTGAGCTGGACCTTCCCTTCAACAAGCTGGCCATAGGTGTACCTATGGGAAAAGGAAATAGGTCCATGAGTGATGATTAAAAAATTGACTTAAGTTAACACATGCAGGAATAGATCCAGGACCAGAAGTGAGCTGGGAAGCCAGAGAATGGAATAATTTTACAGACTTTTTCTTAACTCTCCTCCTGTTACAAACTCAGAAGCTGAAATATTAACAAGTTCTACTTCATCCCTAAACATAATACCTCTATAAGCACAATGGACAGACGTGTACCAAACCAAATTGTGACTGTTATATCCACTCTTCAGGTCCAACTGCACTTCTAGGCACACTAAAGTCAAAGCAAAACTTCTCATATCTGCAAGAGGATCAGGATTTCAACCCTGGATTCTATATTACGAGATGTTAGTGTTAGAGTAAGCAAGATCCCTCTGAAGGACTAAGCTTGGAAGGGGGTGTTAAAGACAGCTGGAACCCTAAGACCCCTGTAGAATTCAGTGGTGCTCTGCTGTATGAAGGTCTCCATCTGAAGTGAGTTATTGCAAGTGGATACACCCTCCTTTATAAGGAGAGACCTTCCACAAGATTTATTCAACTCACCAAATGCCAGTTGGAAGAGAATACTCTCACAACAAATGAGATGAGCTCATGAGTAAATGAAAAGCTCCAACCATCAATCAATCCTGACCAACCTCCAGCCTCTTCTGAGGCACTATTTATTTCAGTCTCTTGAGTAAGCCTATCTCTTTCCCCAGTGTTTGGAAAGTTCTTGCTTTTCAGCATATTTCCTAACCACTCTGCACCTGGTACTTACACTCCACAGACTTTCACTGTAAACTCTGAATCCAGGACTGTAAGGCTTGCTGGTGCAGAGACTGTCACATCAAATTTTGGCAACACTAGGACAGAAAATTGAAAGAAAAAAAACCAACACTGACAAATTGCAAACTTGCAGACCTTCCTGAAACGAAAGAGAAAATGAGGATATATCAATAGTGTTAGTGCAGAGGGAATGGGATTTCAGAACTGGGGTGTCAAAACATTTGCCAAGTGGCCTGACCTGCAAAAGCTCACTAAATTATTTCTACAAAGCTTTGAAGAGGAAGCAGAGCTTCTGAGGTGAATCCTGTGATGTCTAGATGCCCTACAGAGCTTTGACCAAGAAAGTTCATGGACATGTCTGGAAGAAGGTTAGTTTGCCACAACAAGTTTTGCAATCAATGTATTGATTTGTTATGCAGATCATTTTCGTGGTTGAACCTCTGCAAAATGATTAATTTCTCTTATTTGGCTTTTTGCTCTTTTTTTTTTTTTTTTTTTTCTCTTTTCCCTCTCCAGTTCTTAATGACAAATGATTGAAGTTCCATTTGCCAGGAAGCTGTTTGAAGTTTCAGCAGTCAAAAGGTCTGATTGATAGGGGCTTATATCTAATAATGTTTTCTACTCTAAGCAAACCAACGGGTGGCATTTACCATATTCCTCCACAAGGAATGAGTGATTTGTTTTATCTCCCGACTTCTTTGCTACTATAATTCTGTAGTTCCCCAGGATAGGCTCTTCAGTTAGTGGGAATTCAATTTGGATAATGTACATCTCTGATGTCACATTTTGCCACTGAAAGATCCTGTTGCCTCTTGGATCCTGCAGAAGGAAAAATAATACAGACTCTTATCTTTCTTTCTTTCTTTTTTTCCTTGGAAATCTTCTGCTACTGGCACACAAAAACAGAAACAAAAAAGAAAGTAGGACAAGCTGTTTTAAATCACTGGGGAAATTGCTTAAAGCATGTGTATTGAGATAAACTATGCCTTGGTACTCTAATTGCTAACGTTGCTAGAGTCTCATCTCTTGATCTCAGATTTAGGCATCCTCTGCTAGCCTAGGTGTTGGTCTCAATCATCAGGTGATGTTGAACAATGCTGCTGTTCCCTGCTCCTTATACATGTTGCTCTATTTTTGCGTCAAAAGGGGAGAGAAAGAAAAACTTTGTGCTCCCACTTCAGCTGAGATTATCCCACATAGATCTTGCCCTTTAGCATCCCCAGCTTTTTTCAGCTGCTGGAAGAAGGAAGGAAGCATTTCTTCTGTATTCACTAGGGTGTCATTTACCTTTTAGCATGAGTTATGCTAGTTAGACTAAAAAAAGCTCACACCATTTCACCAGCCCAGCACTGGCTGCAGAAAAACACACATAGAGCTCAAAATATGTGTGTTCCACTGCAAATGAAGTAATGTCAACTCAACTTCATGGTATAACATGAAAACGTGCAAGAATACTATCCAGACATGAACGGCAATTGCTATTTTAAAAATCCTTACAAAATGCAATTGAAGTGCTAACATAACCTGCAATTAATGTGATGGCGAGTCACTGGCACAGGCTGCCCAAAGAAGTGGTAAATGCTCCATCCCTGGCAGTGTTCAAGGCCAGGTTGGGCAGAGCCTTGGGCAACATGGTCAAGTGTGAGGCATTCCTGCCCATGGCAGGGAGGTTTGAACTGAATGATTTTAAGGTCATTTCCAACCCTAACCATTCTATGGTTCTGTGATTCTATGAGTTCTATCTACAGCCTATATTTGTTCATAGTTTTCAGAACACTTGATTTGTGAAAAGATAGAACCAAAAATAAGTGAGAAAACTGGTGGAGGTGGGAGGAAGACAAAGGTAGGCATAAGAACAGTACAACTTTTGGCTGCTGATGGTAGTATAGGTATGTTTTCCATGCTACTAAAGCTCAAACAATATCCTGGGATTTTATGGAGTTTCTGCTATTTTTTTGTCAGCGTACCTAGGAGCAAGATTCATCTGAATATAGACACATACAAACCAATGCAAACATGTGCGCCCTAGGTTTTATTTGGAGATGAATAATACAGTACAAAGAGAAAGAGTTCTTACCTGAATAGCAATCAAGGGGTACTGAAACAGGAATAAACAAAGTGAGAGAAGAGATTAGATGGCTGAACAAACACAAATTATTTTTCACCAAGACTGTAAGAGATGCATAATCAATAATCAGTATAACTCCATAAATCAAATATCTTCATCGCTTACTTTAATCGGTTTAATGGCAGTTTTGCTTCAATAAGAGCATTACATAAAAGAAAGAGATCAAATGAGAATGTCAGGGCAGTTTCTGATCTTACTGAATTTAGTGCAGTCCCAGAGTAGCTGAGTAAGTGGAGTTCCAGAGATGCATGAAAATCATGACTAGGGCTTCTTTGATTTTATATCCTAACTCTGCTTATTAGCATCAGCTCTTCCGGTAATGATGTCTTCTGCATTACAACTGCATGAAAGGAGGCCAGTAAAGACCCTTCTGTCTCTTGGCTTATGCACTGTGAGCATGAAGGCAGCTTGCTGGCAATGTGAAGAGTGCCTCTGATGAGATAAACAATTGTGGTAACAACTTTCATTTTCATTCCCCATTCCTAAAATGGACAAAGTAGCAGGTAGATGACTTACCAGATTTTGCAAGCAACAATTGCTGTATGGTAATAGCAGGAGACTGAACAGTGGGTTTTTTGGTCAGAGCTAAAATAATGTCTGCTGTGACAAAGTGTCACAGCAAGACGTGTTGTGTCAGGAATCCAGCCTACTACACTCATGTTAATTCTTTGGCATTTAGTCTCTGCAACATCTTATTTTACCCACAGCAGCTGTTTACTTACAATTTGAGAAGCAGTTGCCTCCCAGCATTTTTAAATACAGGGGAATGTTACTAGTCACTCACCATCTCCTGAACAGGTTTAAAATTGAAATCCAGGGCAACAACACGAAACATCACTGAAAAGACAAGGAGCAGGCTGTTAGCATTAATTGAAGTTTATTTGGCTCAGCACAGTGTTTTGCATTTATTAGAACTTCCAGTTTCACTGGATC
This sequence comes from Loriculus beryllinus, assembly GCA_039877255.1. Lineage (NCBI taxonomy): Eukaryota > Metazoa > Chordata > Aves > Psittaciformes > Psittacidae > Loriculus > Loriculus beryllinus. The sequence goes on along the minus strand of JBCJKH010031195.1, from coordinate 7,774 downwards.
TTCTAAAAGTCCCACTTGCACAGGATGCAGCTAATAAAATTCACCTGAAGGTAAAAGAGTCCTACAGAGACTTTGCTGAAGGAACTTTTTTGCAGTATTAAGTTCTCACATTCGTTCATGAAAGTTTGCTTAACCTCAGACAAGAACTGCTGTGCAGGTCAGGCAGTCTTAAGTGACAGCCATAATTCTTTCAGTGATCTCTTGCGTGATGCAAGCAAGCTTGTTCCTCTTCATTTCCCCACCTCTAAAGCAGGGTTTGTTGCTTTGAACAGAAGAAAGTTCCAAATATTACTGGAAGCAGATGAGGTGTCAGTTTTTTCCTAATGCAGTTTAATTCCTCTTAGTTCGGTTTGTTCTCATCTTCTACAGGTTTTTTGGTTTGGTTTGTTTTTGGGGGGTTTTCTTTTTTGTTTTGTTTTGGTTTTTTTTTGCAAAAGGAATAGTAAAAGGAGAGCAAAGAACTACTCCAGTGAGAAGGCTGGAGAGCCAAAAGAAGTTGGGACAGCTGACCCAAATGACCCAAACTGGCCAAAAGGATATGCCATACCATATGACATCATGTTGAGTATATAAACTGGGGGGAAGCTGGCCAGGGGCTGCTGCTCAGGAACAGGCAAGTAGTGAGTAACTGTAGAGGAACATCAGTTGGCAAGTAATGAGTAACTGTAGCGTGCATCACTTGTTTTGTACACCGATTTTATGATTATCATTATCATTATTATTTTCTTCCTTTTCTGTCCCATTAAGCTGCCTTTATCTCAACTCACACATTTTCTCAATGTTACTCTTCCCATTCTTTCCCTCATCCCTCTGGGAGGGAGGGTGAGTGCTTAGTTGCCAGCTAGGGTTAAACCACAACAGCAAAGAAAAATATAAATGTGTGTTTCCAAAACGTCCTTAAAAAACATTACTTTTCCATAATTTAATTTAGACTACTCCTTCTCCAACCTCAGAACCAAGACATTTAACCGTGTTTTGTGGACAACTTGATGGCATCATATTCTGAATGGCAAGCTTTCCTTCAAGCTACGTATCTATGTAGCTAGAACTCATCCCTGCATAAAGCATACCTGATTCAAATCTAAGGGCTATATGATCTGTCTGAGCTCTGGAAAGAAGTATTATCATAGTGTTTCCTATAGTGTTCTAGCTGTGTGTTAGAAGCCTTAAAGCCTAGGAGTAAATTAAGGAATGCATGAAGATAAATGGTTCTTTGCATACATGGATCTCTGTTCAGTTGCCAGATGAGAAATATGCTTAAGGGAATAGGATAAGTCCAGGAAAAACAACAATATAAAGTCCAAAGCCATCAGAACCCAGAAGGTAAGAAGCATGATTTTGTGTTTAAAGACATAGAATTAATTTTAAAATAATGGCTTTCACTCTTTGTCTTTAGACTTTGATCCTTACCAGCATCAAAGGAAGGGCAAATAAAATGATAGATACCATGGGCTGCCATGTCTCCTGCCATCCTGAAGATTTCTTTCTGAGCTCCACACTTGTAATGGTCTTAACAAAAACTCTGAAGAAACTGCCTAGACTGTAGCTCAGACTGAAAACACCCAGCAGAGAAATTCTGTCTGAAGAAATTGCTTCCTAAGGGACATGTTACAAACTAAATAGATATTCACCACTCTGTCCAGGTTTATAGATGGATTTGTCTGTCTGCACAATGACAATGCTTTCTGTATTCCAGATCATCACTGACCGCCGCTCTTCTAGGCTGACTGTGGTACCCTTAGCAGAGAAGGAAATGAAAGCCAATGGGGCAGAACTGACAGGAGAAATCTGTAAGGAAACAGAAAAACAGGGGAGGTTGTTAGTTTTGAAGTAATTTGCTCCAGAACCTATTGAACAGCTATACCTGTGGCCTGGGCTCCTAAAAAGAGACAGCCGTTTCACTTCCATCACTTTCATCACCTTCCAGCACTTTTCTTTGTTTATTAAAAATGCCTCATTGTCTGTCACTATGTATCTCTCCTCCGCTTCCTTTTTTCTTCAATAAGTCTCATTTCACCTTACATTTCTTTTCCACTGGGACATTAATTAAAATTAATTTACCGTGAAGTTGAAGCACTGTAGATCATTACTTGATGTCATGGTTTTCTCAAAAATAGTGGTGTTGACAGCACCATATTCTAGGATGACTCTGACGGATATTGTCTCGTTGAGGTTAAGGAAATGCAGGCAAACCTGACCTGGAGAATCAGTTTGGAGGACAGCAGGCACCATCAGGACATACTGCCTATGAGATCCAAACATCAAAGTGATCACACCATAGAAAGAGAAGAAACAGTCTCAACAAGATGAGAGAAATACAAGGAATTGTTATTCCATACCCACTGAATAGTTTAGATTAAATACAGGATGCTGTGCCAGCGCCCCTCACTCCTGCCCCGCAGCTCCCATCTAACCCAGCCCTGGGTTACACACACAGCTCTGCCAGTGACCCCAGCTCTTGTCCTTTTGTCCTTTACCTGAGTCCTGGACTCCCCTGCTTTTAGCAGAGTACACTGCTGTTACTACTACTGTTGTTCTTTCTGAGCATACATGTCAACTTCTACAGAAGTTTTGCAGAAGGCAGAAGGTGTACTTCATATTAAATGAGAACCATTCACTTCCCATCTACATTCCAGTTTAACTTAACTCTACATATATAGAAGACTAGTCGTGGCAGTATTTATTATTTAAAGTAAAATTAGTGGCACTAATTTTAGCACTGTCTTAAAGCCTTATCATAAACACTATTAGTAATAACATGATAATTCTTACGGCTCAGGTTCCTTTGCAGCTGTTACATGCAGAAGAATAGCCAAAAGAAACTTCAGCCACATTTTTCTCACTGGGAGACACAAGAAAGAGATGAGCTCTCACCTCAAGAAACAATTCATTGCCTACTAGTTAAACAATTCTGCAACATTCTCACCCAGTGCTCCAGAGGAAAGGAGTCAGCCCTTCACCTCCTCCCTGGCTAGTTCCTTAGATGTTAGTGCCTTTATAACTGGAGCAAGGGGTGGAGATCTTAGTCTATCCTACAACTTGCAAGAACCTCCCCTAACCCTACTGCAAGCTAAACAAATCCACTGTCTTCAGACTGCAACACTACTGCAGTCTTTGAATGTCTGCACAAGATGTCTTTAGTGGTCTTGTTTTCAAGGTGAGGGGCTTTGATGTTTGCACTGAGGTCTGGCACAGCACAGAAAAACACAAAATGGCCTAAATTCTAAATGATCTAAAAACTAAACAGAATAAGACTTTCAAACCAGGTTAATATTTGAAGGTTTTGCCCACTATTGTTGGAATTTATCATCTGGATGGGTAGTCCGGGCGAAGTAGACTTCCTATATTTTGACACCTCTTTCTGGTTAAAATAATGTATTGGACCCTCTTTTCCTTTGTTTCATAGATATTTTGAATACCGATAAAACTGAATGATAGATAAGCCAGAAACTGAAAAGTTCTTAACTATTTTTACCCTATCCATTGACCACTTTACAGTGCTATTGATGTTTGATTAATTTCAGCTTGAAATTAGCTATTTGATGAGTCCATGCAAATCTGTTAGTGCCCCAGGTTTCTAGTTTTCACACCTGTGTGAAAGCTGCTTGGTTCTCTTCAGGAGAAAAAAAAAATCTGCTTTCACTCTCCATTTGTTCTCCTGTTCTCTCCAGAGAAAATAAAGCACACTATGTGCTGCTCCACATAAACAAAGCAGCGCCAGAAAACAGTTGTTTGATAATTGCAATTAGTTTTTTTCTATTTGTATTGGTACCAAATCTGTCTAGAATGAAGTTATGAAGTCAAGTTTCTTCACCTGTATGGTTTTGTGCTTTGCATATGTGGCTAGAACACTGTTCATAATTCACCAGTGTTTTGCCTGTTCCTGACCAGAGCTTGACCAGAGGGATGTCCCATACAGTATGATATCATGCACAGCAATAGAAGGTGAGGAAAAGGAGTGAAGACATTTGTGGTTATGGCATTTGTCTTCTGAAGCAACCACTACAGGTACTGAGGCCCTAGTTCCCATTAAGTGGCTGGACATCTGCTTGCCAATGGGAAGCAGTGCATAAATTCCTCTTTTTCTTCTCTTTCATGTGCACCTTCTGTTTTCTTTATTATTGTCTTTATCTCAACCCACGGGTCTTTTCACCCTCCTTTTATCCCCAATCTCCCTGAAAAGGGCAGTCAGTGAAAGGCAGGGTGGGTGCTTGGCTGCTGGCTGGGGTCAACCCACCACTGTGTGTTATCAATATAGTTAAATTTTGTAGACCTGAGAGATACGGCTTCAAAGGCAGAGTACTTGCATGGAAGCATGCTTTTCTCTAATCTCCTCATACATTGTGTGACTGTCTCTTCTTGTTTCTTGCTTGTGTGTGATAGTGGTACCTGCCACATAAGGCAGCTCTGATACTTTCTTCACTTACATCTTCAAATTTATCTCTGAAATGCCAAACCATATGAAACAGGAACAGGGCAGCAGCAGGTGGTTCCCAGACTTCCTCTTCGCATGATGTGATTGTTTAGACCACACACAACAGTCTGATGTTCTGCTCTGAAAGGCCATCTCCCTGTCATTTCTATTAAAGAGGTTCTCTACCAGCTTCTACAGATCAGGAGCTTCATCAGGGATCAGGCTTGATTTTCTCTGCAATGGAGTACCCAGACCAGGAGCTATCAGAAAGAGAAATCCACTTGACAAATTGAGTTGACATTGTAAAAAAGTAGATGATCACTATTTCATGTTCTTGCTCTTTCTGGATTTTTCAGGTAGTTATGAATTTATTTCAATGTAATAAAATATTCATCCCAAACAAGCCAATTTCATAATCATCACTGTCCACATCCTTATGCAGCAAGAAGCATTCTGAGGCTACTTTTGAAAGTTTAATCAGAAAATCAACTGGGTTAGGTGACATTTAAAGGTTGTATAGATGGAGGACAGAAGCTGTGTATAATTTATTGTTATAATGAGCAGGTTTGTAGGCCCAAATATTAATTAGATTTTGGTCCACTCTAGTATCTCTAGAATGATATCACTAGGAATGATATCTTCTGTGCATATATGCCTTCTTAATGTTAATCAAGTGCAGGACAAAAATGGCCCATGGATCTTATATCCAAATAACTTATTGCACTTGTATAACATCTCCACTAACCAGAATGGAGAAGGTGCACACAAGAAATGCAATTATCTGGAATAAAGAAGTTATTTGACTCGTAATTTTGCTATCAAATAAATACCCTGGATGAAAAACAGCCACAACACCTTATCACAATAAAGGGAACTAGAGGTAATCCCTTCTTCTTGGCTATAGCATATAATCATTCGTCTTTCACAGGAAAATCAAAGAACATTCCACTTGACACAACAAAAGGATTGTTTCCATGATACCATCAATGTTTGGTTTTTGTTAGTTTGTTTGGTTTTGGTTTGGGTTTTTTTTGGGGTGTTTTTGTTTTTTTTTTTTTTTCTGACCGCATCTTCTTGCTCTTCAAATACTAGCCATTATGTTGAACTCACCTGTGTATGTGCAAGAAGCTTCTGCATATTGCTCTATAGAGAAATTAGAGATGCTACTTCACCAGGTTAAGATACTGTATTTGGGGTTCTGTTCTTTCCTCATAGAAGAATTAATTCAGATGACTGGCACCTAAGTTAACCTAAACCTCCTCCCCACGTATGCCCACACAGAAGGCATGTAAGATTCTCTCCTTGATCCTCTGTCACCGAGATTTCTTAGAGATAGATTTTAAGGCTTCTGCGCTTTGTACCAACACCATGATTCCTTCTCAGGAGATCCTGGAAAACCTCGTTGAATTTTCTGGGCATATATAAGGAACTATGAAGTAATGTTGGAGAAATATCTGTATACAGATGGATTATCTTGCATTCCTGACTCAAAATGTGTTGATTGCCAGCCTAATTTTGAATGTCACCTAAGCCATAACTTCAGACCTCAGCTAGTCTTGTTCAGTAGTAACACAGCTTCACTAGATCTGTGTGTTTGCAGATGGAGAGCAATGAGAGGGATCTTTGGCAGTAGTAGAAGCAGCTGATTGATTTATTTAACTTTGTTAATCTATACCCACCAGCTGAGTTTAGATTATTTTCTGCCATTTAAACAGCCTTGCTGCAGGTGTAGTTAGGCTGTAAAAATTTTGTCTTTACAGCTGCGGTTTGGTTTATTAGAGGCACTAAATACATTCTATCAGTAAAAGCTTATCTTTATGAATGAAAGCTACCTTATTATGATATAGTAATACTACTAACTGGTTTTTTTGGGGTTATTTTTGGTTTTGGTGGTTTGTTTTTTCTTTTTTTGTGGGTTTCGGTTTAGTTTATTTTTTCATAGAGAACTGATCACAGAGGTTTGTGTGTCAAGGAATGACCTGACCTCAAATTTCACTCATTATTATGCAAAGAGCCCAATTTCTCTCCTGTGGGACTCAAGAAATGGCTCTAGGAAAATTCCAGGAGCGTCATGTTTCTTTCTTGCTTTTGCGGTATTTGTACCCACTCACATTTCTTTTAATTATGGTGCTACTTAATCTTGCAGTTTATTGCCATCATCCAACCATTCTTTGTATTTGACTGGAGCAGTGGAGGAGAAGAGTGGCAATTCTGTGAGAATTTGCACAGCTCAGCAGAACAACTTTGCACTAACTAGCTAAGCACTGCAGCTGGTAGTGGCATGACCTCTGGCAAAGCCTATTTAAGGAATTCCATGATTGCCTTCTCAGCAGCAGCCCAGCTGGCAGTTTGGATATGTCTGCCAGACCTATAGCCATGCCTTTGTGGCATAGACATTGACACTTTTCTTGTAAATGAGTTAATTCCTGCATTCAAAGGAGGATCAATGCAAAGAAACTTGGTCATTGCAGCTACAAAAATTAATTGAAAAGCACTGAAGAGATCCATGACTTCGACTATGACTGCTTCCTATAAAACTTTCTTTAAGCAGATTGGATTGTAACAATTTGTTTAGACATAGTAAAGGTCGAAATGCTTGGTTTGGCCCAGGTGTTTGGGGAACAATGCTGAAAATGGTAACTACAGGTAAAGTCCTGCTTGATCAATAGGGTCTCCAGTCAAGCATGCAAGATTTCTTTCATTGTTCTAGGAAGCGGGCCCTGACAAAGTTCTCCAGCAGTTCTGTAAGGTAAAAGGATAGCGAGTTCATTAAAGAAAATAAGTACATCCCTAGAGGAGTAGTCACATCTTGCAGTGACTTTGATGAATGATGGCAATTCTTTCCACTTAAGTGTGGGAGAGGGAAGAGAGAGAGTGCAGAGGGGTGCGTATTATTTCATCCTTGCATCCAGTTGCAAGGGTTCTATCATGCCAGAGATTCCTGTGAGCGTGGATGGGTCAGTCAGAACCTACTTTCAAAGCTGTGACTTTTATCCTTCTGTGTGAAAAGGCTGAGGTCTGAGCAGGAAAAGCTCTGTGTGAGCTAAAGAATTAAGACTGTCTTTGCTGTGCAGTTTTGGTGGCAAATGTGCTGGTCAAAGGCAAATGAAGCTAGAAACTGGCTTCTCTCACTGCACCTGCAAAACCTGGGAGTGAAGGCTGGTGTTCCTAGTTAAACACAGCTCAGTGGGCTAAGCTATAACTGTAGAGATACAGTTTGGCTACCAAGTTACTCTCCACTTTTGGAAATGCTTTGAAGTTTTACTGTCCTTGTATGGACAGGACCAATGGTTATTCAACCCTCTTTTCTTTGTGGTCTTGACAGGCAACTGCAAGGGTTGGGTTCAACTGTAGAGAGGT
>JBCJKH010031193.1:0-28386 GCA_039877255.1 Loriculus beryllinus | reverse complement strand
CACAAATACAGTAAGTCAGGACAAGACATTACTGCTCTCCCTCTTGGACTCTTGCTGTGTGTTTTGACTTCAGTAACTATCCTGGAACAATGAAATCCAGTCTATTTTGTTCTTTGATGAAAAGACAACACCTGGCTTCAAATATATGAGTTGTCAGCTACACAGTCTGCCTCCTCTTGTACTATAAGACTAAGAAAATGAAAGCTCACAAACCATGTTTTCTATTCTATTTTTATGTTTGCAAGCCTTTTGCTAGATCTTGACCCAGAATTTCTAAGGAATATTTACTAAAAAGTGACCTGAACAATACTGTACTTCCCATTTACAAACTGCTTACCAAAACAGAATTTAGAAAGGAGGAAAGTAAAGGAAGGACAATGGGACAGCAACTGCACTTTCCCTAAAGGACAGTAATTTAGAGTTGTCTTGTGGTTTTCTTAGGGCAGATGACAGCTACTTACCTCCTTAGGTAGTACATTATTCACTGGTACTTAGTGTCAAGTACAGTGGATTGACCACCTGCCTCAATTTAGGCTGTTGTATGCTGAGGTATCACCATGTAATTTGGGCTAGTTGCTCCAGTCCCTGTTGTCTGTCCTGCTGGCTGTTTATTAGTCACTCAGTGATTTTGTGCTTTTTCATAGGAGATCACATATAAATAATCCTAGCTGTTACAGGCCTTTCTGTTCCCCTTCTAGGAGCTGCTGCAATGACAGACTGAAAGGAAGGTTTTAGATTGAGATGACTGCTAGCTCCAAGCACATTTACGCTGAGTTAGTTTGCCCAGGCTTTTCACACATTACTGTCATTGCATCACTGTTTCAAATTTATACCACGGTGGCTGACTTGTTAACATAATAAATAAGAAATCTAATATAATAATAAAAAATATAATAAAACATAAACTTCCACAGAAGGTTTCAAGCCTGCTTATTCATTTCTGCTCAGCTCCTTTCTATTCACAAGATGCCAACGGGGCACTCACCCCCTCTGGTTTTCCATTCCTTTACAGTATTCAGGGAAGGGTTGGGGGTCTTTTGTTTAGTTTGGTTTTGGTTTGGTTGGTTGGTGTTTTTTTTCTCCTATGCCCCAGGCTTGCATATTTGGATCTCTTCTTATTTACTTCATGTCTTGCGCAAAAAGTTCTAATTCAGTTAGAGGCCTTTTTTTCATGTCCCTTCAGTGTCTCCAAATGTCTCTTAATCCTGCAGTCTTTTAGGCTGCAACAGTCAGAGCTGTACAGAGATTTCAGCTGAGGATATACGACCTGTACAAATGTGAATCTTAAACATTTTGTTGATCATAGCCACATACTGTACTGTATATAGTGATAGCTCTCTCTTTTTCTGGAAACAATTGTGTTAACATATAACGTGGAAGATTAATTTTTTACCTTCTCTCTACCTCGTGCGGACTTCATTTGCCATTGTGCTCCCTGTATGCCAACACTGATGAAATTCCCTCAGACTTTTGTAGATCAAAAATAGAAATCAAGTTTGCATGGATCAGCTGAAGCAATGAGGAAAAAAATCTGAGCTGTACTTACACGGTAGGAGATGAAGTAAGAAAGCAAGAAAAGGCAGATGTTTAAGCTACCAAACCTCTGTCTTCATGCAAGGCCTCAGTGGTTTTGACTGGCTTCATGCAGAAGAAACTCTATTTAGAAAACGATGAGCAGTCAGCAGAGCAAACAGAGTAACTCTCCTCTTGATCAAGTGGGAGCAAGGAAAATGTTTTGTTTAAAAGAAACAAAAAATGGCCAAACCAGAGTTCTTAGGAGGAGGAATGCTTCATCTCATCTAATTAAACTCAAAAGATGAACACCTAAGCTATAGAGATGCATGCAGCAGACATGTTCGAACTACTCCCAGAATTCATTGACTCCAGGATGTAATAGAATTTTGAACTTTCAGATGAGATGGAAAAACCAGTAACGAAACCTGCTGATTTCAATGTATGCTGAGAGTAGCATTTAATGCCAAATGGTGAACTTAAAAATGTGTTATCTACACTCTAGTCTGAACATGAGTTCAGGATATAGCAAAAAATTGTGCATTGTTTAACAAGATAAATTACTTGGACCGGTACTTCTGCCTTCATAGTGGACCTCAGTTTTATAACTATTTTCAGCTCAGCTTTTGTCCTCCAACTAAGTCTGTCTCCAAGTTTACTTGATATCTTTAAAACTTATCAGCCAACTTTAACCAAAGGCAACAAAGGCAGGGCCTTGGAAGAAATGATTATCCTACAAATTTCATGTCAACAGCTACCAGGAAAGAAGAAGACAACTGAGGTGTCCCCAGGGGGAAGGACCAGCTGAGCGATCCCGTAACATCTGTCAACAGGGAATCCACACCAGGCAGAGCTCTCAAGTTTGCCTCAGCCTCTAGCAAAAAACTACAGCTACACTAAGTCAGTTATGGGGCTCTGTTACCAAGCACCCACAACCTTAGCCAATCTAGTTTCATGGAAAAACTTACCTCTTTTGTAATTACAATTTCAGCAGCATCCAAAATTTCAAATCTGTCCTTATGTGCCATCCTTTCAATCTCTGTTTGCCACTGAACTTCATAAATGCCATGTAATATTCGCAGAATTTTGACCCTTAAAGGGACTAAGTCAAACTAATTTCCCATTTCAATTTAATCTTATTTCATTGCTTTGGTATTCTTGTAATATTCTAGCCTACCTGGTTCTTCCAATACCTTTGAGGTACACTTAAGGATAGCCAAAGACTGTGTCTTTTAATATTAATTCTAAAAGCAAATAAAAATTCCTAAGTCTTTCGGACCTTCTTCATACACAGTGAAATGAAAAAGGAGCAGCCTTTACTTGAAGATATGGTACACTGAAATTCTTAGCATCCTAGAATTACCTTTCTCCCTTTCCTGCCTTGTTTTTCTTTGCTGAACTTCGCTGGAGGGTGGTTTGTAAGGTAAGGTTTGATTGCAACATAACTGCTACAAGATCAGGTACCCTCTTATGGCTAAATTACCTCCTGGACTCAAAATTGCATCCTTGTGGGTCTTTGTGTGATAAAGCCTTGATATAAACCTAGTTCTGCAAATGAAATGGCAAAAATGCCTTGATACATTCCCTCACTTGCTATGCTTGTGAGGTGAAAAAAAGATTCTGTGGGTGTATCCACTTCAGTGGTAGAGCTGTAGCTGGTTTTAATGACACATGCTTTTGCTAGTATCAGTTCAGCCTTTTTATTCCTAAATTCATAGAATCATCATATGGTTTAGGTTGGAAGGGACCTTAAAGCTCATCCAGTTTCAACCCCCCTGCCATGGGCAGAGACACCTTCCACTAGACCATGTTTCCCAAGGCTCTGTCCAACCTGTCCTTGAACACTGCCAGCTATGGGGAAGCCACAGCTTCCTTGGGCAACCTGTTTCAGAGCCTCACTGCCCTCAGAGTGAAGAATTTCTTCCTAACCTGAATTTACCCTCTGTGAGAAGCCATTCCCCTGTGTCCTGTCACTACATGCCCTGTTAAAAGGTCTCTCTCCAGATTTCTTGTAGGCCCCCTTTATGTACTGAAAGCTGCTCTAAGGTCTCCCTGGAACCTTCTCTTCTCCAGGCTGAACAATCCCAGCTCTTTCAGCCTATCTCCATAGGAGAGGTGCTCCAGTCCTCTGATCATCTTCATGGCCTCCTTTGGACTTGCTTGAACAGGTCCATGTCCCTCTTGTGTTGGGGACTGCAAGTGGGGTCTCATGAGAGTGGAGCAGAGGGGAAGAATCACCTTGCTCAACCTGCTGGCCACAATTCCTTCAGAAGCCCAGAGTGCCTGTGGACTTACAACCTTGTACTCAGTACTAGCAAATTAGCTCTGAAAGAAGACAGTGATTTCAGTGAAGACATAACATTTAAAATAAGAGTAACCGTATTTAGTCTCTACTTCTTTACGTGTTCTTACTGGGACTTTTTTCTTTGTTTGTTTGTTTCCAGCAGAGTTTTATGATTAAGAATTACACAGAGTTTAGCTAAAACCAACTCTGGCAAAAATTGTCATCTGTTTTCTTATAACTAAAATTTTCTTCTATTTTCTTAATAGAAGTGGGCTGGGGAGACCATTGTAGAACATCTCCTTAAAATAAGTGATGGGGTGTTTCCTTTGGTTCTGCAGGCATTTTTTCGTCTTGTGATGCTACTGGCATGCTTTCAAGAACATCTCATATCTGGAAAACACAAAACTGAACATTCTACTTCAATTTTCACTTTTTTTTTCCTAAATAAATATTATAGGAATTTCCCATTTAAAAAAAGAAGCCCTAACCACTCTATTTGGCTAGAGCTGAGGGGGAAGGTTGGACTTCAGTTCTGAGTGGTTGTAGAACAGGGAGATGATATAAAGCCAAGAATGCATTTTGCTGGAAAAGTTGCAATTCTCCTTCCACAGTCTTGTTTATTCCTGCTTGTTAATAAGGAAGCAAGCAAATGCAGTACAATTAGAAGTGGTCAGGACCACAGAATACTTAAGTGGCTGACTCCTAGCAAAAAGCTCTACTTTTTAATATCATTTTGTTTATTCATAAAGGTGTATGGTTGTATCTTATAACAGTGTACATGTGTCTTAGGGAAAAAACAACCAACCAAACAAAACCCAAAACAAAAGCACAAAAGCATTTGGCTTGGCTCTAAAAATTGTATATATTTTGCAAGCTTTCAAACACTTGCATCCAATTCCTTGAGAATCACGTTCCCTTCCTTCCCCCCCCCCCCCCCCGAATCAGTCTCATCAAAAACATTGTCAGGTTTGGTGCCTTTAATTCTGCCTAGTACTTTACATCATATTTTATTTCATTATAAATATTTAATATTATTTTGCTGAAGCGAGTACCTCCATGATTGGCAATGATTTCCAATGGCAGCAATGTGACCCAGCTACTGCCACATTATAACTAAAATAAATGTTGTCACTAAAAACCCAAAGCTGTCACTGCAGAACAACTTGTGCTTGTCATAATAATTGTAACTATGAATGAGATAAAAACATTGCGTGGCCAGAAGCAGTAACTACAGCTAGGTGTCAGCTGTTAAATGACAACTTGATGTACCAGTGAAGGCATGTTTGGGTAACAGGAGACAAGAGCAGTGACATAAGCAGATATGTCCCATCTCGGATATGGGAAATCAGACAGCTCACCCCCACCTTAATTGCAGAGCAGCTTCATTTGTTGACTTGTCTGTTGTGCAATTACCAACAGCTATAAAAACAAATAATAAAATGATAACGGTGGTTGAAATAATAGCTGGAACATAACAACTGCGTAATACATACTCTGTGTACAAAAAATAGATACACAAATTATTACCACAGAGATGCAAATACTGATTCACCTAAAATTCATTAAGGTCCATATTTGACACTGTAAGATAAACACACTCCTCAACAACTGATTTTACTACTTGCTGTCTTGTGCTGTAGTATTAAAACTTGGCCCTGATGCAGGCTGACACGACTGCGATGTCTTTGCTGTAGTACCAGAGACTAAATACCTAAGAGAGAACCAAATACATGTCATTGGAAGAGGTCATCGTATGCACAAGCTGCTCAGTGGTAATGCCTTTGGGTTTCTCGCTCACCCAGACCCTAGGCAAGTGCAATTTGTCTGCTTCTGGTGGGCAAGAGAAGCGATGCTCTCCTGAAGTCTTTCACCAGCTGGAATTCACTGGGCTGCAGGACAAAACTTTTGCAAACAACCTTAAAGATTTTCAGTGATAAAGGTGTCTGCTGGCCAGCCAAGGTTTATTGTCAACATTAGCAGCTAAGCCCCTTCAGGTAGGTTATTAAAACAAAGGTAGAACGGCCTGACACCCAGTCAGTTGCCAACAGAGCAGTTCATTAGTAGGTTATCCTGACCCCTGTTTCTCAGATGTTTTGATCAGGCTTTCACATGGTGTTTTCCTTTCTGTTCCCTGCATGCCCCTGAAAAGGAGGGAGACTTCCCCTTCCACATAACTTTTTGCACACTAGGTCTGTCCTCCCTCATGAGCAACACTCATGCAGGGGAGTATCTGGTTGAAGGGTCCTGGACATGGACTCTTCCCTGGAGCTGAGGCTTGTGGAGGTGCTTTTGACTGCAGGATCACAGTACTGAGGGGGATGTAAGTGAGCTCCACACAGCCATGGTGCTTCAGAAAGGAAAAGGACAAATTCCTCCAGCATCATACCACATTTCACCTTTTGAACTTCATCAAAGCTGAGGCTATGTATATGCATGCAGTAAAGACAACTTGGATTGTTCAGTGTTACTACTGGAACCCTTATATATTTTCATCAAAATCTGATTTTTAATAATGCTTTAAAAAATACTTTTTGGCATTAGATACACTTACTTTTAAATGACAGACAAATTTAACAGACATAAAAACTTACTTCAGACATTTATTGTAATTTCACCAAATATTTAAAATATCTGTGAACTGGATTCATCTAATGACCACAAAATTCTTTCAATTCCTTTTGTTTCTAGCAAAGACTCTAAAAGGCAATCTAGCACACTTGCTGGGAAAATGAGGATGATTAATGCCCATTAAGGTAACATATCCTATGACTGTTATTCAAATATCAACAAAAGAATAAACAATTTGGTTTTAGACCATACAATTAGTAACAGTAAAGTTACCCTGAAATAATTTTAGACTATGTAAGATCTGCTTCTGTAAACATATTAATAGATGAGTATGTGTGTGTTGAGTCATACGCATAAATATTACCAGCCAGAGTGGCTGGGTTCCAGGCATGCAGACTACATCCACGTACAACTGTTCATGTGAGGGGCTTGGTATGAAGGGCAGAACTGCACTTCTATCCTATCTGATGTTATAAATCCAAGCTGAATTATAGGATAAAGACACTTCGCATACCATTTAAGGTGCCAAAAAATTCAGAAATTCCTCAAGGTGATTTTTTTTTTCCTTAGTTCTCCTTTCCAAAACGCCTTGTCCAGTAAATGCCCTTGGATTGTGTATTTAGCTGTAATAAAAGTAGATTCTAACACACCACTGGGTCTTCACTAATGCTTTATGCCTTTGCAGGTGCACTGTAAAGCAAGTATTGGCCCCAAAAAGAAATCTTTACTTTCAAAAGTGATTTTGGATTGAATCTTCAGAGAAGGCAATTGAAGTTTTAAATTAAAGCTGTTTTGTTTTGAATGAAAAGCTATATTTCGGCATTACTGCTGGAAGACAAACTTCCTATCTTGCTCTTAGGGCATTCTTATCTTTATAACCTACCTCTTAAAGAACTGTGTAATTTGATACGGGTATCTGAAAGCTCTCTTTATTGCCTGTAGTTCTTTCTATAGTTTCAGTTTCATGGCTAGAAAGAATACAATCTCTAACTGCATTTTTGTTTTTACTGCCCTGTTTTATCAGACAAACTGCAATTTTACACCCTGTTAAGGAAACAAGGTGAGAAGAAAGCCATATTATACTGTTGACAAGGAAGATAAGACTATTATTTACCTTGACATTTTTCAGCAATAATAGTCTTCATTTAACAGGGTAAGAGATAATGCATATCCTACAGTGATAATGAACAGATTGAAAGGAACTTTATTCCACATGCCATCAACACTAGTAAAGAAACCATGTCCTCCTGCAATAATTCTGTATTGGAGCCAGTTCACAATGTAGCATTTTGGAAGAAAAGCAAGCCTCTAATTCAGTCAACTGAAGTAAACACATTTTATCTGTGCAGTGCAGTGAACCACAGACAACTTCTTTAGGTGACTGAAGGACATAGGGTTTGGTTTTCCATGGGTTATTGTTTTTTATTTTTCCCTTGGATCTTGCTCTGACCTGCAGGAAAAGGCTGCCTGAACAGGGAGAGTACATGTCATACTGGTCAGTGGAACCATGAATCTGCAGAGGCTGCAGGACCCTTCAGAAATTTAATGTACTGCAAAACACTCTGTTTCAAGACAGGATTCTCTTCATGAAGAAGAAAGAGAAGAAGGAGCCACTGTCACTTCTTTCTTGGAGCAAAATGGAATAAACAAAGCTAGAATTGAAATTTTAGCCCATCAGAGGAAATGGAACACACCTTTAATAAGACTGAGATGTTCAGTTTCTGTGGTGATGACTGCAAGAGAAACATCTCTTTGAAATATACAGTAAAAGGTATAAAATCATCACAGATTAAAGTCATTAACTGCCCCTGGAAGAAGCAATTAAATTAATTCTTATATAATTAAATTTAATTTTGTTATAGCTTGTGTTATATAGTCATCTAGTTTATCAGAATGTTATTTAAAATTCTGTCCAAACAAATTTAAAAAAACCCAGCTTCGTCAGAGTCCCTCTGGGACATTATTCCTTCTTGTTTGCCAGGCTGCTCTCCTTCTCCCCATCTCCCATTCATCTTAAAATGTTATTACTATTCTTTCTGAAGCAGCTTTAATTGAAAATTCCTCTCACTTCTTCCCCCAACCTTTCTTTATCAGACAGTCAGAGGGCTATGTGTATTAATAGTAGCTGCATGACTCAGAGCTGGTAACTCAAGTGGATCCCCTTACACTGAGCTTTGCTATTTGGCCACCTCGGCTGCGTTGCCACCAAGCTCAAGAAGCACCCTGTAAACAAAAAATAAACTGCAAAAGCACAGAGTGAGCTGGAATAGCTATACAATCTCTCCCTCTTTCAGGATTCTCCTTACTGCTGTTTTCTTCTCCATCCCTAGTGGGATTGTGTATGAAAAAATTAAAATATGGAAAAAAAGAGGGTGGTGTGTGTGTCCCATCCCCCAGTGCAACTCTTTCCCCCACCTGAGTGATGAAAAAGGAGGAAGTGTCTCATCAACTGCAGTTATTGCTCTCTTCAACTATCTGAAAGGAGGATGGAGTGAGGAGGTGGCTGGTGTCTTCTCCCAGGTAACAAGTGACAGGACAAGAGGCAATGGCCTCAAGCTGCACCAGAAGTTCAGACTGATTAAGAACAATTTCTTCACCAAAAGGATGATGCGACATTGGAACAGGCTGCTCAGGGGAATGGTGGAATTGCTATCTCCAGAAACGTTTGAAAATCGTGTAGATGAGGCCCTTAGTGACATGGTTCAGTGGTGGTCTTGGCAGTCCTGGGGTAACGGCTGACTTGATGGTTGGACTCGATGACTTCACAGGTCTTTTCCCACCTAGCTGATTCCATGAAATGGAAGAGAACAGCGCTCTCCACTCGAACTGCATTCGGCACTTTCTGTGCAGGCTTCCCTTTGCTCCAGAGCCCTGTCAGCCGGAGCCTCGCAGCTCCCAGCTCACCCCCGAGCCCGGTCCCGCCCGCTGTGCCCGGTCGGTGATGCCGCCAGCTCCCCGCACCGTACCTGCGGAAGCACGTGCAGCGCCTATCACACCGTACCGCACCCACCAGCACACACGCTCGCCTTTTCCTCCCCAGACAAAAAAGATACGGTTATTTCCTCACGGAGCTTCGAATGGAAGACATCCACGCTGCCAACCGCCTCCTTCACCCGCGATCAAGCTTTACTGACGCTTTCCCTGTCTGATCCCCTGTGCTAACCAAAGGGCTCTTTTTCTCCTCATCTCCTTACTTACGCGAAGGAAGACTGAGCGGCTATTATAAGTAAACACGTGCAGGCAGAGCCGGGCTCTGAAGGCTCCCGCGGGCCACTCGCGCCTTGAGCACCGGCTCAGCCCCAGCGTGCAGGACGCTGCCAAAGGGCTCTGGTTAGACCTCAGGAGCGCCGTGCCCAGCCGACACCTCACAGAACACATTACCTCCCTCTCCCTCCTCCCTCCCCGGCAACCTCTCCTCAGAGCCGCAGCACCACCACCGAACCGAGCACGGCTCCTTCCGCGCTCGCGGACCACTCACAGCGCCGGCCCCCGCGCCCCTCCGCCGCTGCCGGCACTACGAGCACGGGCTTCGCGCCGCCTGTGGCGCAGGCCCGGTTGCGCCGCGCATGAGCGGGCGCAGAAGCAACATCTGAGGGGGGGGGAAATCCGAGCGGCGGCGCCGCCGCCATATTGCGGATCTGTCAGCCGCCGCCACGCTTGGCGCCTCGTCCCCGGCGGCGCCGTGAGCGGCACGGCGCGGCGCGGCCCCGCAGCGCCTCCTGCCCCGCTGCGACGGGGAGCAGCGCGGCGGGGGGGTGGACACACAGCTCTCTGCCCCGCCCCGCGAGGAGCGGAGAGCGCCGTGCTCAGTACCGGCCTCGGGGTCTCGTCCCCCCCTCTTCACGCCGCTGCGCAGCGCTCTCGGGGGAGCGGAGCCGCAGGTGAGGCGGGGCGCGGGGAGCGGCGGCGCTGACCCAGCGGCGAGCGAAGCGCGGGCGGCTGTGAGGAGAGCGCGGGGGAGCCGGGCCACGGGGGCCGCTCTTCTGCCGCTCCGGCAGCGGCCCGAGGCGGGAGCCCGCCCGCAGCCCTCGGGGGCGGGGGACACCGGCGCGCAGTGAGGAGACTTGTTGCGGCGGCCTTGGGCAGCGCGCCGATCGGGTCCGGGGCACAGGGCCTGCCGAGCCCCCGCTGCCGTTGAGTGGGCTGCGGGTGCTTTGTTGGGGAAGCCCCGGGAGCGCGCCCCGGCGAGCCCGAGCCGCGCAGTCCCCGCTGCATTATTCATGTCCCCGAGCGTCGCGGCTCTTGAGGTTACCGTAGACATGTGGCAGTCGGGTCGGGCAGCTGACTGTGGCGGTGTGGAAGAATAATAAGGAATTACTTCATAAACAAGTGCTGCGAAGCATCTGTTGCTGTCTATTGTTTTCAACAAATGCACAGTTTTAGAGTCCTTAAATACTGACCGACGTAATGGGCACAGCGGCCCTGAATGAGCCTTTGTGCATTGTTTTTTTCTTTGAATGGATTAATGTTTTCTACAAGTCGTGGGTATTTGTAATTAACCTCGCTGCTTAAAGCCGAGCACAGATAAGGGGCTTTAGTTTCAACTTTGTGGCATTCACTTCTGCCATTTTTCTTCATTTGAACGTGAAAAAAACCCCCAACTCCTTAGACTTTATGCCAGCCCCAGCTAATCACATCAGTTGCAAGGTGCTATTAAGCCTTTCCAGTCTATGTAACACCCTAGACAAGTATTTCATGTTCCCTTTTCTGGTACGGGCTTTTAAAAAGATTTTATTTTATTTTATTTTTAACTGAGTTATGGGAGTGGCAGTCCCGAGTTTTAATTAATTCTGCCTTTGTGACTGGTTTGTGTCAGGCCTCAGACATGTCTGTGCATCTTAGTCTGGTTGCTTGTCATCATGTTTAGGTCACAGAAATGTTTTGAGGATGCGTGTGTCTGAAGCCCCTCACAAACCCAGGGATCACAGAAATACCTTTGTTGCTGACAGCTCTTACACAGTGTTGGCACGGTGCTGCTGGGCAATACGTGTTGTGAGGGAAGACGTAGAGTTGGTGTACAATAACGTTATGGCCTCTGTGATGAGGTAGTTTTCTTGATTGTTAAAGGTAAGAGACAAAGTAGTAACTGTTTATTGGATTATTCAACTTCCCAATTTTGATCTATTGATTTAGCATGAGAGAGGCTGTGAGGAAAATAAAGTACAAGTGATTGCAATGTTCCCAGATAGGCAGCCTCCCAGCAAATGGCAATTGCAAGGCAGTGGCATATTTCCAAGCTTTGTGCCAAAGTGACACAGCTCTTCTATCAGGCTGGGAGACCAGAGAGCAAAAGTACAACAAACAGCTTTAGAAAACACATGGAAAATGGCATGGTGTGACATGTCAGGAGCTGTCCAGAGAGTTTTCTTTGAATGCTGACTGAAAAAAGCGGTGTAAAAGTGTTAGGAGAGATGACAAAAAGAGTTCGGGTCTGACTGTTTCTGCCACTGCAGAAGAGAGAGTTGCAGGGCTTGATAAATTGCCAGAAAAAAGTTGGTTCACAGAAAATTAGGTAAAGCCGTAAAGAGACTGAGAGTATGGATCCACCTACAAGATGCAAAATTAGAGGGGTAAGAAGTGCAGAAGTTACGATACTAGGAGGCAGTTCCAGGTAAAGAAAGTTACTTTAGCCATTGCCAGGATGAGTATGTGGCCTTTCTTCAGCATTCTTGCTCTGCTTTTTGAGAAGGGGTACTTCTCTTGGCAGAGGTAAAGAGGGAAGTTAAGGTATTACTACTTTCTGTTGGATGTGTTGAATACATCAAAGCAGTCCTGTTACTTTGTGTTGCATTAGGACTCTGTGGGAGTAGAGGAAAGGGAGGATTTTCAAGTCTATAAATGTAAACAAAGCTTTATACAGACTTCTGAAGAAAGTCCTGATTGTTGAATGATACTGATCCATTAAAGCAGCACTCTGTGTATCTTGCATGCTCAGCAAGTTTACTGCAGAGCTGAAGGGGCCTAGGTAAACTTTTTCTTTTCAACATTGAAGGGCTGCATCTGTCAATTAACTTTACCAGGAGGCTAATTCTTAACTGTGCTTTGATTTGAAAAGCTTCTTTCCCTTTCTGTTTTAGATGTTTATTGAGCACTCTGTGAAATGAAACCTTGAAGTCATGTAGTACGAGGAAACAGAAATATTGCATTGGCCTCAAAAGGGAGTTAATAATCTTTACACTAGAACATTTTGATTTAAGAACACTAGCTAGTGTATATGGATACTTCAGGTTTATAATTTACCTTTATCGTATAGAACCAGTTCTAAGAGACTTAACAGCATCATTTAGAAGATAGAAGACACGGGTTTGAAATGGGATATACTCAGAATTTTGGTTATGTCATGATTCTTTGTTAACTGAATTTTTAGAGAAAGATTTATTTCACTTTGGAATGGCAGAGAACCTGCACCAGTCACACTCCTTAATTCCCATTTTTGCTGGTATATCAAATGTACATGGGAAGAATGGCATTCCTGTCATTGTAGGACTCCTCAAAATATTAGAGTTATTTTAAGTAGTGCAGTTGTGGGTACTTTAAAGCTAAAACTTGAAGTTAAGGTTGCTAAACTTAATAAATATTAACTATATGTAAATTGTATAGCACAGCTATAGCACACAAGTTTATTAACTGGTAAAACTGCAAGTATGGCATGAATATTCTTTGGCTGGTCTGTGTTGCTTTTTGTTTAGCTACTGTGTTGGCAACTGCCAAGTTTTCATTTGTGTTTCTGAAGTTCTCAGGACCCCCAGTTTAGAAGGAACACTTCAGTCTTCAAAATAAGTTTAACTATAAATATGTTTAGTGTGTAACAGTTTACTGGTTGTATTGCATTTATTTTTCAAAGAGACAGCAAGCCTGTATCAAGTGTTTCAGGGAAGGCAGGATTGGGGAAAATGGTGTTTTTTAAAAAGGTAAAGATACAGTACTCAAATAGTATGTAAAAGTCTGCATGTGGTATCTAGCACTCATCAAATCTCAATTATTGCATGTTACTTATAGAATTCAGCTCTTTGTTTTTCTTATTTTGGTGTTGGTTTTTTTTTCTTTGTGAGCTAGATGGCTTGTTTTGGTGGTGTTGTGTCCCCCTCACCCCCACCCCCCGGGTTTGCTTGCATCCCAGACAACTTCTCTGTCAGTCTGAAAAAGATGTATGCAGAAGTAAAGTCTGTGAGGAATGAATGTCGTTATTGGACTGCACTTGAGTGTGTCATTAGGGAGCTGTTAGTGTAGAAGAAGATTGCCCTGCAGGCATTCACAGGCTGCTCTGGAGCAGAGAGGCGTTCTTTTAGAAGGCTGAGACCAGTTAGTCAGGTACATTGGCCTGTAAGTTGGCTACTGCTGCCAAAGATCTAAAACTTTCAGGTATCACAAAAAAATGCAATGATATAAAACTTTGAAAAGAAAAAGAATAATAATTTTAAGTAAGCTCCTGTAAATGAGTGAGTTATATTGCTGTGGCTGAAGGTCTGTTATCTCTGTCATCTCTATGTGGGAAAATAGAGACTGAAGCTCTTGCTAGAGCTTAGGAGACTGCTTGAAGAGATGGCTTCTGAGAGAAGCTGTCAGATGGGGATCCCGCTTTTGAGGGTTGGTTCTGTGCCAGCTGGGTGTCCTGCTCAAGCCTTCTGCCTCCTATCCCATCCTCACCTGACCTCAGCCCCGTGGCTGTGTATGAATGTCTCCTTTGAAACCAGCTGCTGTATAAACTGTTTGACAGAATTTTGGCATGAAGCATTTTATTCACCATCGTGTTGCGAAGAAAGCTTTGTCGTCTTTCAACAATTGCTTTATTTGTTGGCTTCTATGTCATAACTGGCAACATGGATAATACTGATCTAAAAATTCTAACTGCCTTGTTGTGAAATGAGCTGAAATCCCAGCTCTTTGTGTCAAGAGAATTCTTCATGTTCTGGGTGATTTTTTTGTTTGCTTGTGTTGTGGAGTTTGCTGATGTTTTGGTGATTTGGTCCAGAGTCCAGATACTGCATATGCTGTGAAGGTCTCAAGGGCTGGAGTGTTAACAGCAGTAGGAACTCTGCAGAGTCACAAGTTTACTAATCCTGATTTGGAAGAGGCACCTTTGGGAATTGAAATACCAAAGTGATGAGCCTTTATGTCTAGTAGGTCACAAACTGGTTTCAGAATTAGGGAAGTGACAGGGCTGTCATTCGCAGTCCCAGCTGACTGGGTTGTTTCTCTCTTACTTGCAGCGCCATTTCACATGAGTGTTAAGATTAAGTAATTAATTGTTTCAAAGATAAAAAATTAGTGAAACTGATACGGTTTCATGCACTAAATATAAATTCATTGGAAATTTATGTGTAAGCAGCAGACGTGAACGCCGACTCCAGTAATGATAGGGAGATGCACAATATTTTGGCAGTGATTTTGCTATTTCTGGCAGTGATTTTGGGTTTCTTTTGGCCCTAGATTTTCCTTATATTTGTTTTGGTTTTAGTGTTAGCTGATGCCAGTAATTGGGAAAGATAGGGTGTTATTTTTCTATTCACTGCTTATTTTATTTCAATTTTTTCACAATTTTAACATCTGTGAACTTGATTTTTATATTCATATAATACTTTGTTGTAATGCTACTGTGTGAATATATTCTTCAGAAGTTGCATAACATTTTTAGTATGAAATCACATAGACACAGACTGTTTTCTGCATTATATATAAAATGGATACCATGGCCCATGAATTTAAGTTGTTTGATTTTTATTTTTTTCCATTATAATATGGCACAAAGTCTCTGTGATCTGACATAAAACCAAATTCAACACAGTTGCCTCTAAATTTATCAGATTTCTTTCTTTTTTAAAAAATGAATGATAGAATTTTATTTATTTACTAATTTGTTTTATCATAGGAAAAGCTATTAAAGCAAGCACTTCAATAAAAAATATCTGGGCTGTTAATTTTTTTCCTTTTTTTTTTTCTTTTTTTATATTGCTCATGTACTGTGATGATTTATCAGGCCTGTGGGGTCTGTGGGCTTCAATTCTATTGAGTTTTGCACAAGGATTCTTACTTTTAGCTTACAGTTTTGTTTTATTGCATGCAAACAATTGTGTAAACTCATTTAAATTGCATGTCTACCAGTTGTGATTTGATGACAGAATTAATGTATAAAACTTTGTAGTCACAGCTTGGATTTTTAAAAACTACCTCAAAGTTTTAATGTATGTTTTCAAATAAGTAATTTAGAATTGGTTGGTAGTAGTTTAATGAACTATTTGAGTAAAACCCAAAGCAATAAGTTGGGATGGAAGAATTTGCAGTGCCAGAATGTGTGAGGGTCTGACAGTCATTTTGGAAAGTGATTGATGTGATCTCTCTTAAAGACCCCAGGGAGTAATCACTTGATAACACAGACCTTGGCCTTGTGCCGCATGTTGGCATTTGTCTTCTGTAGACTGGACTTCTTATCAGTCATCTTACCATAGCCCTTCTTTTCAATGCTAATGTAACTGTAGGCACATAAGAATAGTTATGCTACTTAATATTCCTTTTAGTACTGTTTGCTTGGCACGCTTATAAAATGGTGCATGAGAATCTAATTTAGCGTTTACATCGTTAATTAACTGAGTCTTAACTCTAGGGCTTCAATTTGCGTTCAGTTTTGCAAGCAGTGAGCCTCTGCTGTCAAAAAGGTGAACACAGGGATTACTACAGCTCAGAATCCTGCTTACTGTTAGCAGATATTAGAGTCAAGCTTGGTTTACGTTTTACTTTCCTTCCAGTTTTTTTCTGAGGAGTACATTAGGGAAAGGGAGGAGAAGAGCGAGAAGTAGTCTCTTCTGTGAACTGGAAATGTGCTGTTGAGTTTTATCAAAAGCCAGTGTTGTAAGCACCTATAAACCTATTTCTCCCTCCCCCCCAAGGTTTTGTGGTTTAAAAAAAAAGAAAAAGGAGAGGAATTCCAGAAAAGTCTATTCTTTTTTCTTTCAAGAATATATTGAACAGTGTCTTAAAATAGTAGTCTTACTGCTGCTGTCTGATACTTTAGAATAAATGCCATAATTAAAAAAAAGAATACAGGGTGTAATTGTCTTTATGCTAGGCAAATGTATATTGTGTATAGTTGTGCTACATTAATTATAATGAATAGAAAGATGTTGGTTTAATTTTTGTCAGACTAATGTTTCAGTAAACGAAACTTGCTCTGTATCTGCATTATACCATTAGATCTGTATGCAATCTTTAGTCTTAACATTAATTTTTCTTTACCAGCTAACAATACTGATGCTTTTAAAATTCTGTTTTCACCCTTTATCTCTTTTTTCTCAAACATATCTTTACAGATTAGAAAAAGAAATACAAATTAAGTAGTAGAACACCTTAGGTTGCTGTGCAAATGTTTTTAATACTTACTGTATTATTGCCAAGAAGCAAGGAAAAATAACTTTTGTAAATATATATACCTATACTTTGTATTTGCATTTTTATTTATAGATGGGAATTTATACAAATTTTTTTAAAATAAATTGCTCTAAATATTTTGAGGTTTCCTTCTATCTTTTTTGTTTCTTTTATTTATTTGTTTATTTTTTAAGCACTTCTGAAAATTTTATTCATCTGATGCAGTCATGGAGTGTTATGATACTGGAATCTCAGAGTATTCTGGGTAGTATGTCACTTTCTTTTTTCTTAGTATAAGTGTAATTCCAGTTAATAGTATTTTTGAAGGCAATGCCATCTTTGGTACTCTTTGCAGACTGGCAGCAGGACTGATTCATGGAAGTCATTACTTTAAAATCATGCGAGAAGGTAACAAGCTGCTTACTCTTCTTGAGGTAGAATGAATTGAAAAGGAGGCAGTATGTTGTCTGCTGGTATCATCGCAAGCAGACTTTTTCAAGACATAAACCCTTTTTTGGAACAGAACACAATAGCAAATACTTTCATTACCACGTGAACATAACTTACAGACTTTCTGCTTTTTTTTCTATTTTTATTTTTTTGAAGAAAAGCGGTATAATTTTAAGTGGAGCAGGGTTCCCCTGCCCTTTTTTTTTTTTTTTTTTACTGTGGTGTACTTGCATTTCTCTTCATTTGGGAAAAATAACCATATCATCCCTTCAGTGAGAGAAAACCATGCTTTTATAGATATGAAATACAGTTTCGATGGTTTAAAACTGTGTTAGGTTTTTTCCTTTGTTTTCATGATGTTTCAAGTTTGACTGGAGTTGACAGATTAAATTGCAGCTTTGGAGTTCCTTGTATAAATTTTATTTCCTAGTAAATAATGGTAAAGGTTTTTATACTAGAAGATGTCTGATACCAAAAGTTTTTAAAAGAATTTGTAGCACTTGTCTCTGTATTCTAGCATTAGTGGATTCCTATTTTACAAAAAATAGAAAGGAGACTACTACTTAGAGACCTGTAGATTGTGGTACTGGCTTAGTTGCTTTTTATGTACGGCATCTACTGAAAAGTGCATGTAGAACACTTGTTTACCTGTCATGGAATTTTGTTATTTGCTGTGATGTTTTGGTTAATGTAAAAACAACCCTTTCAATTTTGTTTTTGACAGAAGGGGACAAAGCATTTGTAGAAGGCTTAAGTGGACAAGGGACTAAAGAAAACAAGAAAAATGCCGAAACCAGTAAGTAGCTGTTTTTCTCACTCATTTAAAATCTGACAGGGTTTGCATGTTTTAGAGTGGTGATCTTAATAACAGCTGTAGTTGTTTTGACTCTGCTCTTTCTAGATTTCATAAGATCTAATAGTGTACATTTGGAGCTGAGATAGTTTAATACCAAGGTGGAAAAAAGATCAAGAAAGCTTAGTACTGCAAGTTACGTGGAGTGTTACTTAGAGATGGGACAGTCCTTACAAACCACAATGAACTTGGAGCCTGTTTGGCTGGCTGGAGGAATGGCTTTTCAGAATTGTTGACTTTGAGATGAGATGGCATACAGTGGTTAATGGAGGCATTATTAGAGCCAGACTCACAATGTCTGTGAGAATCGGTGGAAGAGCTTGCTGCAGGATTTGGCAGGGGAAGCCAGAACATGTGTAAAGTGTCTGTGACTACCACGTAGGTGGTAGTTTTACTATGGTAGAGAGTGAAACCTAGAAGGTAAGTGTTAAAGGGAGGAAATAAGCAATGGTTGTGGTCTCCTATTCATCTCACTTCAGCTGAGAAAGGAGCTCATCAATTTTCTATCCAGGGAAAAAAAAAAAAGGCCTAAAACTCAAGCTTTTGTCTTGATAATAATTCTAGAATTCTTTGAAGAGATAATTATTCAGCAGCTTGATTATTTTGCTGTTGATGTAATATTGATTGCTCAGGATTTCATCTGCCATGTGTTAAGTGCCTTTTGGTTGTCTCTTCACCTTGTATCCAGTGAGCAAAGCATTCGGAAAAGGAGCTGAATTGTCAGGACAGATTATTTCTATTTAGCTCGATTGGTTTATGTAATAACCTTCAGGTTTTCTTGGTTTTCTGATGTTTCATTGAGGTAGTAGATTATGAGCAGGGCAGCAGATCTGTTACTAAGAATAAACATGTATTTGTGCATTGTGTGTAGACACGTTCATACCTATACACAGAACCGTAACTATTCCATGATTCTGTGTACAAAAGGTTTTTGCTTTTAATCAGAAATTACCATTATAAACAATCTGTACTGCATGCCAGCATTTGGAACTGTTACAGCTTACTGACTAATGTGAGCATGGGCCTGTCGAAGGGCTAGAAGTTGTGTTCTGAGGTTTGCTCTTGAACTACTGTCCAAATGGCCATACAATATAGTTTCTATAATTTCTTCTTTTCTCACCTGTGAATTGGGGGCAATATCTTGGCACTTCCTGAAGTTGGAGGCAGTTACTTGTATCCTGCCCTTTTCTTGCAGAAAGCTGCACTATTAAGGACAGGAAAATGTATTTGCAGCGTACTGTTTTCTGACCATTTTGATTCCTGCCTATGATATTTGAATAGTACCTTTGATAGAGGTTCTCAACTGGAAAACTGTATTTTAAGACTGAAGCGTAAAGTCACTGTGAGCATGTGTTTCCTGCAGCCCTCAACTCCATGGTGCTACAGAGCAATGAGGTCTCAGAAGTGATAACTAAAAGAAAGATGGCCAGAGTGCCGTTACTTCTTTTTAAATTCTATGATTGGAACCATGAAATTTAGGCAGGCAGGGTTCCCTCTATTTTTAGGACCTGAGAAAACCATAGGAAATTCAGTTTTGCGGTTGTTCAGAAGAAAAGCAGCATCTTTAAAACGGAGATAGCAGATATGTTGGAAGAGCTCACAATCCACCCTAGGAATGGAAATTTGCTACCAGATCTTAGGAGAGAAGCTGGACTCATGCCGAAGATGAGATAATTTTTTTTCCTTTTATGAGGGACTTTTTAAATAAAGAGTTCTCATGCTGGGATGTTCTTGTATGTCTCCTGGCAAAAGAGGTACATGTGATATCTTAGAAGGAAGCTAAATTAAAGAAACCATTAAAAAATGAAATTAAATTAATTACATTTCTTGGAAAATGTCATATGGATTTCTTCCTGTAAATTCCAGGTTGCTGTAATTATAATTAGTAATCAGTGAATGAAGAAGTAGTACATGTCAAAGGTTAAGTAATTTTATCTATAAAAATGAAACCTCAGATTTTGCTCTGGTTGCCTCTTTTGTATGGTGGATCTTTAGGAGCTTTTCCCCTATTTTTTTTTTTCCTTGCTGCTGTAATCAAAACTGGAGCTCCCAAAACTGAGGTTCTGTTTTCAGTGTGTTTAGTTCTCTGCTTGCTGAAGAACAGATTATTTGGTCAATGTTATTTTTGGTGTTTTTTTCCTAAAAGAACAGACAGAGTGTTTCTCAGCTGTATGCGTTTCTCCAAGATCTCCCCCAAAAATAGAAACATAGAAACTAAAATTAGACCTCATTAGTTACATAACGGTTAATCATTTCATAGGCTAAGAAGATTAGGTTTAATTGACTGAAATATTAGTTACATTTATAGGGTGTATGAGGAGTTAAAATTACCAGCTGTTTTTGCTGGTAGTTTGCAGCATTTTTGCACAAGGCAGCAAGGTGTGAAGGAGAAAGCATTATGCTGGGTAGTAGTGGGTAGATGTCAAAGCTACTAAGATTAAAAAAGAAGTCTTTTATTTGTTTTTTTTTTTTTTAGGCTTGAACATTGTACAATGTTGTGTATTCAGGAGGAGTAGATACCAGGCTCTTGAATCATACTGTATGTTTAAAATTTGAATTAATATATACGAGATCAAGTCAATTTCTCTAAAGTGGTTGAATTAAAATACTGCAAAATTACTTTTTTTTCCTTGAGTTGTTTTCTTGTTGTTTTACAGGAAAATCTGAGATGTGTAATGCAGTATTTGAATTATGGTTTGAATAGATTATTTGTTTCTGCAGCATAAATAGACAACTGATGTCAGTTTGGAGGGCTGTTTTCTTTTGGTTTTTCTATTAGTAAAATCTCTTTGCCATTATTCTGGAGCCTTCTGTTCCTAATGCTGTTTAATCCTTATGTTTTTACCTTATCTTCATTAACTCATCTCTTATATCTCTTTCAATGTCTGCTTTGAGGTTGATATTCAGAGTGTGATATGTGTATTTGTACAGTGTGTAAAGCAGCGGGACCAACATATTGCTACTCCCTAACATAAATTATTTAATATGCAAATTTGATACAGTTATCAGCTGCACTAGTGTGAAGAAACCTTTTTTTGCCATATGAAATTTTCTTATACCTGACAATTGAACTGTTTTTTGTGGCTTTCACATGTGACTAATTCATACTGCGCTTGTCAAACAAAGCAAAACCTCTTCCATGTAATTTGGAATGGCTTTCTTGCTAATATAGATACCTACTCAGTTTTGGGCTTCCTGATGAAAGCTGAAGTGCCGCAACAAACATCCGCACACAATAGCTATATTTTTTCAAGTCTTAAAACAGTGAAAGAATACAACAAATCTATAATTCTCATATAAAATGTGTGCTTTTAATATGTGCACATGGATGTTTGTTGCTTCATGTATCTTCATTGACTATATTCTTCATTGATTTTGATAAATTCCTGCACAGGTAAATTATTTCAGATTTTTTTTTCTTTTTTTTTTTTTAATAAATACTATTTTGTAAGCTGTGGCAAATGTCCTCATAACCCAGCAACATGTTGTGAAATCTTCAGTTGCTCCCTTCACAAAAATAACATGCATGTAGGTATGCGTTCTTCTCTTTCCCTTGACCATGCTGAAGTCATTTGAACAACTCTGATAAAACACAGGTGAACTCAGACTGCTAGTTCTGCCAAGGAGCTGAGCAAGTGTTAAAAAGTGGTCCCATGTGAACCTCATGAGGTTCAACAAGGCCAAGTGCAAGGTCCTGCACCTGTGTTGGAGCAACTCCTGGTATCAATATAGGCTTGGAGGGATGAAGGGATTGAGAGCAGCCTTGTGGAGAAGGACTTGGGTGTACTGGTAGATGAAAACCTGGACATGAGCTGGCAGTGTGTGCTCACAGCCCAGAAAGCAACCGTATCCTGGGCTGCATCAAAAGGAGCACGTCCACCAGGTCAAGGGAGGTGATTCTGCCCCTCTCCTCTGCTCTGGTGAGACCCTCCGCTGCAGTCTTGCGTTCAGCTCTAGAGTCCTCAGCACAGGGAAAAACATGGACCTGTTGGAGAGGCTCCATAGGAGAATCGCAGAAATGCCCTGAGGGCTCAAGCACCTCTCCTGTAAGGACAGTCCCTAGAGTTGGGGTTGTTCAGCCTGGAGAAGAGAAGGCTCCTGGGAGACCTTAGGGCAGCCTTCAGTACCTAAAGGGGGCCTAGAAGAAATATGGGGATAGACTTTTTAGCAAGGCCTGCTGTGATAGGACAAAGGGAAATAGTTTTAAATCGACTTTTCCTGTTTCCCATTTTTGGCAGTTCTTAGTGGGTTTGTTTATTTTCACCCTTTGAGATTAATCACCAGGAGTTGTAGGACCTGGTTACTGCCAGCACTGCAGCAGAGGTCTTAATCTAGGCAGGGTGCTCCAGTCTGCCTCTGTGTTGCTGCTGTACCCCACCTGCTCCCTCTACAGCTCTGACTCACCAGATGGACCTTGACAGAGGATTTATAAAGTCTAAGTTACTCAGTTACTAAGACTGCAACAGCGTTTTTAAGTGTTTCTCAGACATGACCACCATGGTATTTTGGTGTTTAATATGTGGCTAGAGACATCTAGTTCTGTAATTAGCAATATAAATTGTTAAATTGTGGCACCAAAGATAATGTTTGCATATAGCCACTTTTTAACTTTAGGGAAAAGGGATGGTTTCTCAGGCATACTCCTATGAATTGCAGAATCATCTACAGAGTTTCTTGATTAGTTTCCCAGAGCAGGATCCATAGAAGACATCTGCTCAGAGTTCAGTCAAAATTATGTATGAATATACCAAATGAGACTTGTTGCAGTACTTACCCTGAGCCCTCGCACAGCAGAAGGGGATTTGTGTTGTGATTGAGCAGTTGAAGGAATTGGCTACATCTTGCCTAGTGCTTTGTCATAGTTCCCGAAGGTTGAAGGAAGATATGTGATCCTGGTGAGAGCAAGATTGAAAAGCCGGCATTAAATGGGTTTTGTGGTGTGAGCAGTGGTAGCCTTCCAACACCTGCTTCAGGAAACCTTCGTCTGTTTCTCTTGTCACCATTGCAAGAGCTCCTTCCCATTTCCATATTCATGTGGTAAAGTCGGTTCAGAGTACTTATGTTCGATTAGTGTCTGTCTTCACAATTTGTGGTTCAAATAATTTCCCTCTGTCACCAATGTCACATTAGAAGTGTTGCTTCAAAGTAGCTGAATACCCAGGAGCAGATTACATGAGTGGCAGTCCATTAATTTACTGGGCCTTCTTTCTCTGTCTGTCTTCTCAATTCCCTGCCTTTTTATAATGTGGAAACTTCCCTCCTGGATCTTATTAATGCAGTTGGTTAGCTTTATTTTACAGACAGTATAGCTGACAGCAGGGGTTTGATTTTGTTGAGAGGATGCTGTGTGATTGAGTTTTAGATAAGTAAACCTTGTGGGCTCAGTCTCAGGCTTTGTCAAAAGTAACCTTCTTATTTTCCGTGGCTAGAAATAACTGAAGCTGTGAAACAATGTTATAAGGCAGTAAAAGCTTGGTGTTTGCATGCCAAAAAATCTTAAGTCGTCCAAATGCCTTCAAAAGGAAAATACCAAGTGTAGTGTTAACCTTGTGAGTCTCTTCTTAAATAACTCATATCAGAAAAGGTAACATTTTAATATTGCTATCATTGAATTTGTGACTTTCTTAGAAGAGCCAGAAGTGTAGATATGAATTAGAAATTGGACTGTCTGTTAATCAGAAGCTCAAAGAAAAAGAGAATGCTGAAAACTGAAGCAGTTAAAGGTGTGTAAGAGCCGGTACTCCTGATGTATATTTGTATCTATCGCAGATGCAGCAGCTGTGTATTCAGATTTTATTCGAGGCAGTAACATCCAGAAGTGACCAGAATCTACAGATTGTGTTGAGCTTGCCTCTCTATTATATCTGTTATTGTAGTGTTTGAATATTTTAGTTCTTGGGAGGAATATAGATTGCATGTAGTAATTCTTGCATTTATAGACTATGACATTTATTATAAGGATATTTATGTGGGAATTTTCTGCTGCAGCTCTTTAGGAACTTGTCTGCTGCAATTAGTTGAACTTGCTGTGCTTTGTAGATCTTCGATGCTTCTTGTTTTAGCAGTGGTGCTGTTAAATGACAGTCTTTTGTATTTAATAAAGTTACATTTTAGCTTTATCCTTTGTAACTTGCTTTAGGCCAGCTACAAGTAAGCAAGCTTCATTTTTAAAATTGAAAAGCTGCTTTAACAAATTCTTATAATTAAGGGGTGACCCTCAAGTCAACCTAGTGGGCAATTGGCAGGTTTTTTTTAACAGACCTGTTTAAAATGGGTTGTTCTGTTAGAGAATAAGCAGGGTTTTTTTCTTCTCAATATGAGCAGAGTAGGTGAATCTACAGAAAACACCTCTTTGCCCTCTTCCTGACACACACCCTCCAATATTTTTAATTTTTTTTTTCAGTAAGTTTGCTGTCTTCTACTCCAAAGCCTTCAACTCTTGTTGTTTATCAGTGTTTGCACACAAAAACAGTTTGCTAACCTCCACTATCTTCCCTGCTTTCAGGTCTATAACCTAGAGGTCCTCAGACTTCCACTACTCTTGTCCTGTGTCCAGCTTATGGCCAAAGTCGTTTACATTTACACTAAAGAAAGGAGTGAACAAGTGTACTCTGTTGCAGAGGGAAACTTCTATTCAGTTTTCTTTTTTTACCTTAGATCTCCCTTCTGTATTTTTTTTCTTGCAGAAACTTTTGCAGGCTCTCACTTCTCAAAGTATTCCACCTGGTGGCAAAATTATGGAAAACAGTTAATGGAAATAGTTTATACAGGCACAGATCAAGTAGTGTAAGAACCTGTAATACAAGTCCTAATTTATTCCTGCTCCATATTTTATAGTAGCGAGAAAGAAATTAGAATATATCTGTGTGCCTTTAGTTTCATGTTTCTGGATTTTGCATTTATAGCAAAGTAGATTTGAACTTTAACACTGTGTATTCCTATTCACTAAAGATAAATAATATGTGATACCTTCGCAGTAGGAACAGTATGCCACTTCTCACTTCTAACAGTGGGAAGACAGAACCATGCATTTAATACTTTGTTTTGTTTCATGAGAATTCTCACTTCTTTGTGTAACAGTTGAAGGGAAATTGGAACAGACTGTTGTACTTCAAGATAGACTTCCAGTTATCTCCTAGAATATTTAACTGCTTGGTTTAGAACAAATAAAAGCAAGGATTGTCAAGAGTCATCTAGAAAATGGTCCTCTATTTTCCTAGGAAAAGGAAGAAGTTAATTGTATAGATGTGATTTTTCAGTCTTGTAGTAAGGTATTGAAAGGGGAAAAATCAGTGTTAAGGGCAGCTAGTTTCTATAGTTCCTCTTCAACCGATGAAAAACCTGTTTAGTAGTCTGTCCTGAGGTGTGAAAGCTCTGGTTCTCTATACTTAAAGATTGCTGAACTTATTTTAGAAATGGCAGGGCAGGAGGCTGCTTGTCTTTTATGTTTAAAGACCTTAAAATGATTTGTATATCACTAGGAATTTTTACATGAAGCCCACTGAAAGATAGTGCCCAGTAGCTGAAAGTCCCAGTGTTCTCTGAGTGCTAAGTAGTCACGTCAGCTATCCCATTAAACTGATTTTGAACTTTGTTCCCTGCTTTGACCTTCAAACCTAGCGTTAAATATTATCCTGAGTATGCTTTAATACTAAATAAAAGAATTTTTTTTTCAGATTCAAATTTTTCATTTTTATATCTGCTGTGTTCTGTGTGGATGTAAGGCCATTAAAACTGTTGAATTTACTTACCATATGTTATTTCTTACAGGCTAATCACAGTACGTAGACGCATGATACTGTTATAGTACGATTTTAAATATTTCTTTATTTTCTGTAGATCAATGTCAGAGTAACCACAATGGATGCAGAGCTGGAATTTGCCATCCAGCCCAGTACAACAGGCAAACAGCTCTTTGATCAGGTAATTCATTTATGTCTCTGGGTATGTATGTGTACAAGCACATAAAACTATTGAGGAAATTATGGCATAGTTTGAGAAAGCAGAAGTGTTTTCATGTAAAAAGTAATTTATATAGCCTTCACTAGTTAATAATGAATGTAACAAAAAAAAAACTTCATTAAGGAAAGTTACTTTTTTTTTTTTTTGTCATGAATGGAAGCTGTAGATACTTTTTCACTTCTCAAATATTTCTGAAGTAATGTTGTCCTATGATCCAGTTTGAAATTTAAGTAAAAAAAAAAAAGGAGGGGGAGAAGAAAAGACTAAGTGGAATAGTGAAAATTACGGCTTTATTGTTCTTATGGATTGCAGACCCATTAAAACTACACATTCTCCTTTGGTAGTGTGTTTTTTAGATGAATGAAAGTTCATTTGCAGTTTTTGTTGGAAATGACTGACTCTTAACGCTTACACTTCCCACCCCTTTCTGTAACATCAGTAGCAGTGTGTCTTCAGACTTCATGACTCTTTACAAAGATCTCCTGAAGAAAAGGGCTCTCCTGCTTTTTGTCTAACCAATACCACCATCAACTAAAAAGTACTATATTCTGTGGCACATAAGCCTTAGGCTGTTACTTGTCTTTTACTAGCCTTTGCTGTCTTCTGACATGCTGTGTTGGGTGGGGTGACATTCTGCTGTGTAATGTCTTGTGCCCAGGTAATCAAGGTCAGCCAAATTGGGGCATTCACAAATGGGAAACAAAGATCCAGCTCTGAATTCTTTTTTATGCTTTCTTCAGCTTTCTTCCTCAATTCATTGTGTGGCATTTGACATCTGACCAGTTCTTACAATCAACTTCTAGAAGTTTAAACAGAAAAATTGTTAGCTCAAGCAAAATCAACCTGCAGAGTTTTGTGAGAGGAAAGAAACGTTTTCAACCTAATCTTAATTTCATAGTTTCACAGAGTAACACCAACAGCTGAACTGTATTGCAAAACCAGCATGAAATTTTCAGACAAAAGTTATGTTGTTTGTTCATAGAAAGAGAATCAAATCACACTGTACTGAGAGGGCTGGTCTTCAAGATTCACTGTCATGTCCACCATTTCTGCATAGACTTTTCAGTTACTGATTGCAGAAAATGACCTCAATGAATTTAGCTGTTGTCTAGTGCTCCTCTACATTTTTGGTAAACAACTTGTCCTCAGTCAGTGGTTCTTTTAAGCTTTTAACTGGTGTTTTCTGGAGTTGTTGATTTGTTTCCTATTGTGTATGTGTTTTCATCATCTTCATCTACTAACAGCATTTCATGTCTTTGGCTTTATCTTTCCCATTGTGAAAATCAGTAAAGTTCTTATTTATTGCACAGACACATTACAAAAAAAAATTGCTTGTATTTTAGAAGATGTCTTAACGCATTTATTGTTAGTCCTTTTGTCTGTCCTGACAGTGGTCAGAATAGACAAGAGGGAATCTCTCCTTTAGTCAACCAATTTAGCATCTATAACTTTCCTAGAAGAGGAGGAGCTCTGTGGTGGATATGTTTCCACACACTGGTGGTAATGGTGGAGATTGTTTTGTTGTTTTCAATAAGGTGTTAATACTGAGCATCACTACCTCTGGCTGACTGTCATTGCCATTCAGAAAGAATGGGAGGGTTGTCTCATTTATTTCAAGCTATACCCTACTGTCCTTCCCAGGTATCTCAGAAGCCTCTCAAGAACTTTCGGAAGCTGACTCAATGATCTTGCTGGGTTGTCTAAAGGCATGTTTTGGTTTGCCAAAACTTGTCTATTGCTCTGGTTGCTTTTCTTCTCCAATAAATTTTTATTGCCTATTAATAGACAAGTTGAAGGATGTGATGATGGTTGAGTAAATCTTTTACGGTTGTGATGAAGGTTTGCCTAAAGCTGCTTAATGGATCTTTTGAGGCAGAATCAAACTGCTAAGTTTCTCATTCTGTACTTATTTTTCATATCACGTTACTGCCCTGCCTAAGTGCTTATATTATCTGGATACAAAGTTCGAGAAATGTTTTTCTCTTTCCTTTGAGCTGAGAGGCAGTGATAGATGATGCTCTTTCCTTATTTATGGAGCCTGAAGTAAAGCAGGCTAATGTGTAAGCTGTTATTCAGGGTTGGCTCACAAATGTATGTAACTGTGCATTGTAGTAGACAACTTGCCTGTGTTTAAAAAATATGCAATGTACATCCCATATGAAGGGTCGTAGTCAGCAGGTGAGAGCAAAATGTTCTTTTGTGAGCATAAGCACTTGTCTCCTTGTGCCTTACGGGCAGAGCTGTTGAGTGTGTGCAGTTCTTACTGCTGTCTTTTGCAGCTCAGATGACTGATCAGGTACCAAGGATCAACTTGGACAGCTGCAAAGCAAAGAGTATTCTCAGTCATCTGATAAAGCCATAAATAGTTTGATCAGCATCATACAGGAGATCTGTG
>JBCJKH010031189.1:0-10368 GCA_039877255.1 Loriculus beryllinus | reverse complement strand
GATCATCTAGTTCCAACCCCCCTGCCATAAGCAGGGACACCTCACACTAAACCATGTCACACAAGGCTTCGTCCAACATGGCCTTGAACAGCCTGCATTTAGGAAAACCTGTCTAAATGTGTTTTAAAATGTTTTAATTCATTATTCAGTTGTGCACTGGAGTACAGGAGTGAACTTCCTGAAAACAAATCTGAGCTGAAGGTGACCCTATCTCTACTGTCCCTTCAATCACTGAGAAGTTCTTGTAATTTGAATCAGACATTTTCTGAATTGTTTGAAAGCAATTTTTTTTTTTTTTTTTTTTTTTTTTTTCGGAGGCTTAGGAGCAGATTTTATGGGCACCATGAAATGTAGTCCCAAGTTTTATTGCACTGGACATTTCAAGGTTTTTCTGTGTGTGATCCAAGTATTATCTTACAGTGTTCGAGAAACTCGGCTTAGCTGTCTTTTCAGAGATTTTCTTTTTCCACAGAAACAATTATTAAGAAAAATTAATTACCTTTTGCCATTCTAGCTATTTGGAAGTAAGCAAAAAGGATGAATCTTAACCTGACTGTTATTTGCAAATCATAGCTAATTTCAGCACAAATTGAACCTGAATATGGTAACAAAATATGTAATTTTTCTGAGTGTGTTCTTTTTTCACAGTGATGATGGCACTCATTTTATTACAGTTCAAGTTCGTGTGAGTTTAGTTAGGAATTATTAAAAGCAGTTAGAATTTATAGTAAGCTTAGAAAACACTTTCTGGAATTTTAGACTGCACAGAATTGTTTTTCTATGGCTGTGGTTTGTGCAGGCTAACTCTCGCACACTTCAAAAGCTGTGCAAAACTCTTAAACCTCAGGGAACCTTGCCAAGAATTAGATGAAGGTCAAGAATGTGAGAACCATGGAAGTTATTAACTGTCACATAGGAGTCAAATGTACAATTCATGAAAAACATGGTTATATAATTACCAAGTTAGTTTAAAATTTATCATATGAACTTGGTCCGCATGTTGAGTTAATCTTTTATTTTATAAGATAATAAAGCATTACATCTTCAAAGTGGAAAGATGATAATTGGAATGTCACTTCTCATAAAACTGTGCAGCATGTCCGAGTAAGTCTCCACATAGTGTATGGTGATTATCCTGAAAGAAAAGTGGTATGTCCTGCTTCCCCCTACCAGCTCCCACCACTTCAGCCTGTGATGCCATCTAGAAGTGTTAAGTTTGTTTCAGTATTGAACACATTGTAGTACAAACTACCCAACTGCTAAGTCCACTGTTTTGTACAGTGAGCAATATTGAGGTAGGCTGCAGTAGTTGTTGAGTTGGAGAAAAATCATACTAAATGATAACTTAGAAAAGGGGTCCATTACTGCCCAAAAGAATGACGGAGCTTTAGCTTCCAATTTGTACAAGACTTCTAAAGCTTCTTAGAGGGAAAGAAGTCAGAAACAGAAGACTAGAGAGACACAAGTCTAGAAGACCCAGATTCTAGCTCAGTTGTTAAAAAGCCACCTTGTAGGGCTACATTCACAGTGAAGGTTCATCGCATTCAGCGTTCTCTGCAGCTTGGAAGAAGCTCTTGTGCAGAGACAATAGCAGGCTAGATAGATTGATTCATGATAGCTTTCTGTCCTTTCTAATGGAAAGACCATATGCCCATTGTGACCAGAAAGGTGTGTACTGTTTACAACTGAGAGGCAACTTTAGTGGGGGTTCTTGCTTTTAGAATCAAATATCTGCAGTTCAGTCTTGCAAAGTCCTAATGTGACATACCAGAAGGGTAAGATTCCTCCTTGGCAGATTTATGTGTTCCAGACAAGATTATTTCCTTTTCTGTGTGCCACAGAGTGATACCATTGCCATTTTCTTGGGCATATGTCTTTCATGTGGCAACTTGGTTTGGAAACAGCCATGGATTGATGCTGTCTTTATATTGCATATCCTGCTTAGCTGCAATCTTAAAGTTACAATATCAGCTATCAGTGCTGCTTATTTTTTTTCTTTTTTTCCTTCACAGTTGTTATCACAACTGTTTTGATGCTGATTAATGAATGGGCCATTTAAAAAAGAAACCTTCTCTTGGGATTAGTATCAGTGTTATTAAACAATGGACATTAAAAATTCAGTATCCATAAATAATGTAATCAACTTAAATCAGGCGATTTAATATATCTAAATCATATATCAATATGAAGTTTTTTTCTATCTGCTTTTGGGGGGTTTTGCACCCTTGGAGATTTTTTAATCCAGCAACCACAAAATGAAGAAAACCTTTCTTGTTTGTTCCTTAATTAAAACAGAGACTTTCATCTAATCTCTTGATTCTGGGAGCTGGGCTTTAAACAAACATCATATATTGCAAGGCCCGTAATAAAAATGAAGAGAACTGGCAATGCCTTATTGCACAGCTTCACATCCTTTGTGCAGGGCCACTTAGGACAAAGATTTACCTCTAAGGTTGTTAGCATTTTTCTTATCAGTCAACTCAAAAGCAGCAGTTTGGCTGACTCCAGTGACTGTGTTGGATTTTTTAATAGTTCAAGGCTAATGAGGTCTTTTTGTTGTAGAATTCTCCCAGCAATTTCTCTACTGTCTCCAGTAGTTCATATTCTTGTGCATTTGAAAGGCTGGAAGTAATATGTTTGGAGTTATAGTACATATCCCCAAAGCATGCTCTTTTATCAGTGACTAGGCCTTCTACAAACTCAAGATGAAAGGGGATGACTTACTAACTTCCATGATTTTTGAAATTAAGAGAAAAGTTCCTACAGGTACACAAACACCTGGGCTATGCCATACACTGTCCAGTAAACTTGGTTCAGAATGGTTATTAAAGTCACTACTCATTCACAAAGCAAGTATTAAAAGCTCCAGCAAGTTCTGCTTCCCACTGCTGCTGCCTTCTTTCTTGGGATTGGTGTTACTTTTGCTTAGTATATATAAGATGTTCAACTACCTCTTTTCTCCTTCTCCTTCAATGTAGGGAGTATAAGCTCTTCCAGCTTCCTGTCACCCGGCCCTGCTTTTAGAACTCACAGATACTCCTTTAGCACTGTACCCCTGGCTGTGATGCCCTGTGGTTGCAGAGGCACATTGCTTCTCTTATACATACTTTTTGTAAACTAGAATGCCACCCTATAAAACTCTCCATTCCCTGAAGGTGGACTTAGCAGATGTTACTTCCTTTCACTTTGGGAAGCCTAGGGGTGGTAGGAACTTGAGCAGCAAGCACTGAGCATTGCTATACATCGGCAGTTCAGCACAGCTCATGTGGAACAGCAATAACTGCTTCTAAGGGGAAGATGGAACTGCCTCCTTTAATTCAGGGACTATAGGTTCCACAGAGTGAATAATTAACCTTTTGCCTTGACTATTGTTCTACTTCTCTGTTTCCACCTCTCTTGGCTAGACTCTCTCCCAGTTCTTTTTCTACTGCAGATTTAAAGAAAAATCTGACAATGCATATTCTTTTTCATCAGTCTCTGCTTGCCTATCTGGCTGCCTTGTAGTCAATCCTTTTGCTATACTTCTCACTTTGTATAGCAAAAAAGAAAAAAAAGTGCAATTTTTTGATTTAGAAAGTAGCATGAAATGAGCTGCATATGCTCTATCAGAACATCACATCAGGATTCGCCTGCCTTTATGTCTGGAAGTATATATGAAGTGAAGCAGCATGCTTCATAGTTGTTCAGAGAAAACAGGTCTGTGCTGATCTGTGAGAGAGAGAAAAGCCAAGTCTGCTTTCAGTATGACAAAGCAAACTGGAAGTTCCAAAGTGAGATGGCAATCAGTGGCTGGGACGCCATGCAGTAGGACAGAAGTCTTTTGCCAATGATTTCCCATGAACTTGCCAGCAGAGGCAGAATTTCAAGTGTTGAGCCAGATCTGAAGAGATGCTGATTTGTGAAAGTCAACCTGTAAATATGCTGGGTGGCTGTGCAAAGAGTGCACGCTCACAGGAGAAACTCCACCTGGTTCATAGGAGAAGCCAAAGAAAAGACGAAATGCATGGTGAAAGAGTTAAGAGTCAGAACAGTTATTTTAACTTTATGGAGACAAAAAAGTAAAATTAAGACACCTCCCCCCCTCCCTCCCCATCTCTGAGCTTTTTTCCTTGGTCAGCTCTAGATCAACCTCTTTCCAAAAGGTTTTACTTAACTCTTTCAAGAGCATTTTGTTCCATGTCTCATATGAAAGTTTTTCAGATGATCTAAACATGAGTATGACTGTTAATACATTCTGACCAACAGAACGTACTCTGGTGCTAACAGGTAACCCAATGCTGGATAATATTTTTTTCATGCAAATCTAGTTGCCCTGAGGGATGTTGTTCTACTTCGGGAAATGGCATATTGATGTTTCATTCCGATGCTTCTTCACTAAATTCCATATCAAATTCATTCCATTTATAAGGCAAAATAAGATTTTTTTAACTGCCAGGCCTGCACTTAACAGAGTATCTGAAAATTGAGCTACATTTTTTCACAGCCATATAGTTTGTAATTTAAGTTTGATAGCAGCAGATATTCTGTGATCAGGACTGAACTCCAATTTTATTGCTAGGGCGTAAGAGGAGATAAATAGACTGTATCTTGCTTTTTCTACCACTATATTGATTATCAAGCCTTTGAGTAATTAAAAAAAAAAATCAGAAAAGCGAGGAGATTGAAGGTGTTGCTGTGGGGAAAGAGCAACCTGCTTATAGTAGTAACCTGCTTCTTACAAGAGCCTATCCTTGATATTGCAGAGTAAAAACATACTGTTTGTAACAAACGTATATAACTGTATAATATCATTTACATTTCAAGGCCACCAGATTAATTATCTAAACAAAGTATTTAGGTTAATCTTCAAGTAGCCCTTTAGTAGTAATATTTTTGCTGAAAGCCTCAGCCAAAGCTTATGAGGCTCCAACCTCAGTAAGGCTTTTTACTCCAGTAATCCCTTTACTCCAGTAAAGGTTTCTGTTGCTTTATACTGAATCAGCCAAAGGTTTAAGTCATTGACTCAAAGGTGGATAAATGTACATAGGAAGTAATGGAAAATATTATGCATTTACCTATTTCCTAACTCTAACTGTACCCATCAATAGTAGAATATATCTCACTTTTAACATCTTTTCCATAATCAAACTCTATTTTTTTTTCAATTCGTAGACTTTATGTATAGTCTTGATTTTTTGTGGGTGCAACCTATTAGCCATACTAAGTGTACTTCTATTTGTTAAATACAGTGAAAATGCCAGCATCAAGAAATCGGACTGGAAGGAACTATCTGACATACTGAATGACAAGAGCTGATGGTCTCTCTGGTCCGGTCCTCTCTTCCTAATAAATTGTTGGTGCTTCCATTGCACAGAATGAGAACTGTTATAATTATTCTAAGCTAGGTGGAAAAGATGGGATTTTTCAGAATCTGCCTGAAAGAATACAGGGCAATAGTGCTGTGAAAAGGAGCATGAGGAATGCTTTCTCTCTAGACCAAAAAAAGGAAGAAGATGCAGAAGAGAAAACATGCACAAAGACTGATGGCATTAGTTAGATCCGTGTTGCTGGAGTCTTCACAAGATGTGAGGGTGATAAAATGCTCCCTTGGTCAGGGTATAAGCATGCACACGATAGCATCAAGCAGCAGTCTGTACTTCCTTTGGCTTCCTTAGGTTTAGAAGGAACACAGCATCTCCTGGTCTACTGGAAGAACTCCTGCCAATGGTAGTGGCACCATAGTGTCCTGTAGGACACAAGACTTATGGTCAAATATTTCCCTCCTGTTCTTTACAGCACAATCAAATGTAGAAGAGTTAGAAGTGATATGGCAATCCATACCTGGGCACATCACAGATACATCCTGGGCCTGTGGTACAGCTTCCCTTTTTTAACAGCAGATGGCAGTGAAGTTAAACAAATGGTGGCAATAACTCGAGAAAATGTGTTCTGCCTGCTGCATGGGGTTGCTGCAGAGGGCTCACAGAGCTCCGTGCATATGCAGACAGTGAAGGGTTCATTTGCAGCGCACAGAGCACCCGTGGCACATTCAGGTAGCAGAAAATACTAATTTATCCATAGCTGTTTGTAATCCAAGTGGTGTTTATTTTGTTTGTGATGTTTCTGGTCATAGAAACAGGAAAACAGATAGAATCTGTTACCATTTCTTTCTTGCATCCATATTTAAAATGCATGCATAGCTGAACAAATGAGGATGAAGCTCAGCTTCAAGTGAGTAAACTTTTATTCTTTATTACGTATCTTGTGCTACATCTGAGAGAATGAAGATACATCACCATGGGTTGCTTTAAAACTTTTATAACGCTTTTTTTTTTTTTACTTCCAAAAAAGGTGTGTGAAAGACTTAATAAGATATCAGTTTAAAGCCACAAGAACAAAGAAATTGAGAGTAACTTTTACAGTCCTACCTTACACTTTAAATTAATCTCACTTCTGGCAGAAGGACAGGAGAGAGGGATGTTTGTTTTCCAGTTTCCAGCAGGCAAATGATGATGTCAGTATATTTGATTGCAAGTTTTAAGTTCCTTGCCTAAAGTGAAAAAGGAATGAAAAGTTATAAGATATCTACTTAATGTCATTTATATCTCAGTTCCATAGCAGTCTCATGAAAAAACCAAGGCTTTGTGATTTCCCATCAGATGCTAGACCATCAAATAGAGTATCTATTTCCCTTATTTACAGCTCAGTGCTTGATCCACCTGAGGAAACACAGCACAACTCTCTCTCCATCATGTACTAAGGTAATTACTCAATCCTGTATGATTATGCAAAGCATTTGAAGAGTGCTTTGCATACCGCACTCAAGGCCCAAATTTTAATTCTAAAACCAGTTCAAGATACTAGCAAGCTCTGGCTGAAATCCTCAGCTATTAACAGTGATAATCTGAATGCCAATACTGCAATAGCAGAAAGAGAGGAACCTTTCTTGTCCCCCTCTTTTGGACCATTAATGCTCTGCAGCACAGACTTGGCTCAGCAGTTCCGTTCCTGAGGTATCAAGCCAATGGAACTGCTCAGGAAAGTGAGGGCTTCAAGGCTACTCTCAAGAGTTTGATTTCCCTTACTGTAGCATATATATACTGTAACATATTTTCTTTTCAAGCTCATATGTACACATACTACAGTCTTAATATGTTTTTAATCTTCCAGTTATATTAGAATTTTTAGTTAAAAATTGTGCATGACACCCCAGCAGATATATTTATAACAAGCAAGGGCACAAGTCTCAATAACTTGTGAAGAAGCAGCCCTTCTTAATCTGTCAATCAATCCATGCACAAATTGTACAGCACATCAATTGCTTTTTAGGTTATTTACTGTGACTTATGCATCTGCCAATAAATCTAAAATATAGGTCAAAGAATACGTAGCTCAAGTAAATCCATAAATGTAGCAGAAAAGCTTCACTAACTACCTCAGATTGCCAAAGCTGAGGTCATTTCCTTGTGAAAAATACTGAGGTCTATAAATTATTTTTATCACTT
Source organism: Loriculus beryllinus (assembly GCA_039877255.1). Lineage (NCBI taxonomy): Eukaryota > Metazoa > Chordata > Aves > Psittaciformes > Psittacidae > Loriculus > Loriculus beryllinus. The sequence goes on along the minus strand of JBCJKH010031189.1, from coordinate 2,884 downwards.
CTGGGGCAATGAAAACAGTTTCCCACAGATGCTGAAAGTACAATCTTTTTTATTTAATATCAGAACACCACTTTTACACAGCCCTTAAAATATGAGGTCCAAGATTCTGCTTGTTCTTTAAGGCCCCAATTCAGCAACATATTAAAACAGATGCTTCAGGTCCTGACATTAAACACGTGCCAAAGTGCTTTGCTGCGTAGTCATAGATTGCTGAATTGGAGCCTAAAAACTAAATCTTTTTCCCATGAAGCTTAGAATTAACTGTTCATTTTCATTTGAGGAAAACAAGGCATTTATTCAAATATAATAAAAAACCCTTGAAAACATTCAAAAAGGCTTTTCTTTCAGAGATCATTGGGTGAGCAATAGCTCTAGAGGTAAACCTTCGACAAAAGTTGATACCTCATTTGTTGCAACAGTTTAGCTGGTGTTTATTGAAGATTTAGTTAGCATTGTTTCCTCAAAGAAAATAAATATACCTTGAACATGTAAAGAACATAAGCCTGAGTGGTGAACATCCTATAGAGAACTTTGAAGAAAACACTACTGAATTAACTTACAGTACATTTGTTAAACATGAGCAGCTCTAATAATGACATTTCATTTAACAATGCCCTTTGTCTTTTCAGTTCATCAGTTACCTATTTCAGTAATGAACTGCAGTCATACCATTCTGATTTTCTCCTAATGTAAAGGCTGAGATCACTTCACCTGCAGTGGAGCGTGATGCTATTATTCTGTTTGTAGCTTAGGAAAAATGCTATAGAATATATCACAATTGTAATTGGCTAACAAATATTAAAGTCTGTGATTAGTAAGGATACCAATAATTTAATTTAGCTTTTAATAGAAACAAGTAAAATTAAAAAAAAAAAAAAAAGAAAAAAAGAAAAAAATGGTTGTAAATGCTCAGCATATCTATTTCATGAGCAGGGCAGTAAGTATTCAGCTGGGGAAAAAAATGAGCCACGCATTAAATGTTATTTTAATTTTTTATCAACAGTCCATGCATAGAACTTAACAGCAACGTTTCCAGTTAGAGATGAATAATCTCAGTAGAAAAAGTAAAATGGAGTTGCCTGGTCTGTTTAAGGAGGATTTTCTAAAGAAATAGAGGACGTCAGATTAAGAGGGTAATATCCCACTTTGCACTATGTAAACACAAGGCAGATAAAAAATATCATGGGTCTACTTGATATGATCCGTAAGTCTTACAAGGGGTAACGGAGCTTACTTTCACTCATTTGCCTACCTCTTTTGGGGGGTTCTTAAATTTCAAAAGCTTTTTTCATTGCCTTTCTATCTGCAAGACATTTTTACCAGGCTGCTTTTTTCAGTTTTCTGTTCACCATGATCCATTCTAAATATTTTCAGAGCTCACCAAAAACACTTAATTAGCAAATACTGGTGCCCAGCACTTCATAATCTTTTCCCAACTGAACCAAATCTGTACAATTTACAATAGATCTTTGGAAAGCTGCTTTTTACAGTGTGCTGCATCTATAGATCTCTCTCAATTACCCACAGTAAATTTAGGCATTGTACAAGAGCAAATTTTACAGTCCATGAAGAGATGAAGTGAAATCTAGATGAAATTCATTGTGACAGATTCTCAGTTAGTGCCCTGATGTGTCTGTATTACAGAAGATAGACATTCTATTAGCATGGAAGCTCCCATAATGGACTGTGAATCATTTCAGGTAATAGAGATGCCAACTGGAATGACTGAAAAGCACTATTGAATTCCATTAGAGCTCTTTGTTTTTAAATCAGTCATTTCTTTGTGAATATCCAACTATATACTTCTTGACCTTAGCTGAGAGTAATAATTGTGAACTAATATTACAAAACATTAATCTGAGTTACTGTTCAATTAATGTTTCTGTTCGAGGGTTATTTTTATGCTGCAAATGTGAAGGAGACTGTGGTTTGTATTACAAATATGTATTTGGACTCAAGCTAGTGCAGAATGCAATTTTCAGTTATATTTCTGTCTCCACTCTATTCAGTCTCACCTCATTAGCTGTAAAAAGGCTTGGGTATTGGTTTTTCTTTTCCCGAAATTATCCTACCAGAATAAAATAACTATAATCAACAAATCTATAAAGATAAACATTTTTATAAAGGATACCACAAATAGTCTTTTTTCATTTAGGTGCTTGGTTAATTATCAGCAAAATAACTAACACCATATCCTGTTACCCAAACAGACCCACCTTATCTATCAATCATGTATGATTTATCAGACCTGATAATTGCTTAGATAATTAACACAGAATTTAGGCTTACTCAGTGTGCTGAAACCTCAGAAATGCCTGAATAATTGCCATTTGGGTAGTAGATGAAGTTATGAATAATTCTTTTTCACAGAAATATGAAGGCTGGATTGCAGGCAGCACGTATTTAGTTACCATTGCCGTTAATGCAGGTATCAAGTCATACAAGTGCTACAGTGTTGTCACATGCTAACTATAGGTATATAGTTAAAGCAACTAAAATACATACTTATAAAAATAAGGGGACATCTTCCACTTTGTTTGTAAGTACTGCATGCTTCTTTCATGGGGAGGTACAGAAGGAAGACTGAGGGAAAATTAGTCTACTCAGTACAGTGGCAACCGGATTTGAGTCTGTAATATTCACACATAAATCCTTTGGGAAGACTTTAAAAAGAGTAGGCTCTGTATCTTCTGTCTATGGTCATCTATTTTCACATCAGAATGAGCAACATTATCCTTATATGCTAGGGTATCTGTGTCTACAGCTTGAAAATGAGACTCTCCTTAATGTTGTAATGACAGGTGTAAGATTAACTTTGTTAGGTGTCTAGCCACTCATGCAAACTAAATTAAATTAATGGAACAAATTTCTCTCATAATTAAGA
>JBCJKH010031188.1:0-36547 GCA_039877255.1 Loriculus beryllinus | reverse complement strand
CGAAACTCAAAAACACAGTGCTTGCACCAGCTACTAAGAAGGAGAAAAATGACTGCTACTGCTGAACCCAGGACAATGCCTTTGTAATTTTCTCCCACAGATTACTTGTAGCCAGATTGCTGATTTATGGAATGGCTAGGGAGATAAGCAGTGGGTGGAGAACTGTTGGCATCCCTAAATGATTGATACAGGGGACAGTACTGTCCGAATACTTTGGTTAGTGACCATGATGATGAGACACGGTCCACCTTCAGCAAATCTGTGGGATGATCCCAAACTGGAGGCAGCGCTTGAGGTTCTGGAGGGCAGCACTGTCACTCAGAGGAGGACCACATCCTACCGGGCTGTAGAAGCAGCAGGGTAGCCAGCAGGTCAAGGGAACTGATCATTCCTTTCCATTTGGCATATGTGAGATGACATCTTGAGCAGTCTGTGCAGTTTTGTGATCAGTATGAGAAAGACATTGACAAACTGGAGTGAGTCAGTGGATACCACGGTAATGACCAAGAGCCTGAAGCACCTGATGTAGGAAAAGAGGGTGAAGGCTGGGTTTGTTCAGCCTGAAGACAGGTGTCGGGGTGCTACTGCTGTCTACAACTGCCTGTTGGGAGGGTGCAGAAAAGACAGAACCAGTTTCTTCTCATATGTGCGAAGGGCCAGAACAAGAGGCAATGGGCACAAGTTGGAATACAGAAGTTCTAACTAAATGTGAAGGGGAGGGAAAACGGGTGATCAAACAATGGAATGGGCCCGGAAAAGGTGTGGATCTCCATCCTTGTAGATATTCCAAAATCAACTGGACACAGCCCAGGGCAACCTTCTGTAATACTATTCCTCCTCTGAGCAGGAGGTTGGACTCGAGATCTCCATAGGTGTCTTCAATCCTGCATTGTTCTGTGATTAATAGATGTCATCATGCAAGTTTATCGCCAAAGCTTCCCTTTGTGAGTCACTCTGGGAAAAAGAGGATCCATTAGAGATGTTTTATATGATGTGCTTTAGGCATCTGCTATGGTGTAAGTTGAATCACTCTGGGAAATCTGATCCCTTTTGAGTGACAAGCTGAATAGATGCCCACCCTTGGTCAAGTGAACTTTGTCTAGGCTATCTAAAGAGTTAAAATCTAAAGAGGGTTACTTTTGTTTCTGACGGCAAAGGAAATTAGTGAAGGAATTTACCTTATGCTTTATTCTGAGTCATCAGAAGGAAGTGGTTGAGAATTTGAAGACAGAAGGCAATGTGAGTGAAAATGATCACAAAAGAGTGTCTGATCTGAAGGAGAGGAAAGAATGAGTATAAGCAGCTGAAAAATGTCAAAGGACTTTAAAAGAGCTGGTGTCTTTGAACTTTGGATTAGATAGGGAAGGGCTGGGAAAGGAGGGAAAAGAAAGTTTAAAGGAGCTGACAGTTTTTTGGAAGATAGGGTACTACAGACATGGCAGGAGGCTGTCCCATTGAAGGAGAAGGACACGAAATATGAAAAGTAATTCAGGCCCTCTGCAATTACTTGAAAATCAGGAATACTGCAACTAATGGGAACAGGAGAATGCATTGCTAAGGCAAAAAATATAGAAGTAGCACAAACACCTCGTTTAAAGAGTTGCAACTACAAGGGGTATCAAAATACAGGTTTTCAAGACTACAAACATAAGTGAAAGACAAAGAAAATTAGAGTTCTGTTACTCTGGACAAGGAGGGGAAAGCTGGTCAGGATGGAGGATGAGCACCAGCATTTCTTGGATTCAGTTTTTCCAAATGCGTTGCTTGTGATGGGGTGCTTGGAACAGTTAATTTGAAAGGAGGGAAAAGAATACAAGCTGGAATGAGGGACAGAGGTGGAATATGTTTGTTGGATGCAGCCGAGTCATTGGTGTCTCCTGAGATTCACTTCTAGAAGTCAGATGAGGCCATCCCTGAACTTCAGCTTTTATCTTTAAGAACTTGTGAAGGATGAGGAAGGGCAAACTTACACTGAAATGAGGAAATCTGTCAGCTTAACTCTGATACATGGTGAAGTGCTCTGGAAAATTATGAATCAATTTGTAAACACCTAGAGGATAATGAGCTGATGGAAGAAGAGCCAGTGTGGATTTATTAAGAAAAAAAATGTGTCAAACCTCTGATTTCCTTTCTGAATGCATAGGAGGTTTAGGAGATAGAAGTAGTAGGTATGTCTTTAGTAAGGGTTTTGGCAGTGTTGTGGAAAGCCAGGTAGACTTCTTGAAAAGAAAAAGGGAAAAATCATCTAGGTGAAATTACTGGGAGGCAGATGAAAGACTGGTTCAAGGAATAGTTATTATTTGCTTGGCAGATGGGGAGGGAACCTGAAGTGCAGTGCCGTTAGGTCCTACTCCAGGTCTTTGGCTGCTCATGGCTTTCATTAGCGTCTGTGATGATGGACTGGAGAGTGCAGGGTGTGATGGACTAGCAGGATTTGGATATTGCGGAGGACAAGTTTAAAGTCTAAAGTGATCTTGGTAAAATGCAGAAATGGTTGAAGTGAGTAAAATGGGAAATTAGGAAATGTAAATAAGGAAGGCTGCAGTGAGGAAGGGAAAACAAGTGTGTGTATGAAGATGAGGGATGTCTGAGTAAGTAATAGTACTGTGAGAGAGCATGTGGTGTTGGGTTATCACAAGCTGAATATGAGTCAGCATTGGGATGTGTCTGGGGGAGAAAATGGGGAAGACACCAGACTTCAGTGTAAGTGGGAGTCTTGCATGTAAGCCATAGGATATCCTTAACACATTTCTCTTGGCTCTCTGTCGCTCTGCTGGGATAATGTCCAGAGCTGGCTTCACACCATGAAACAACACAGACAAACTGGAGAAAGCCAGGAAGAGAGCTGCAGGAGTGAACAGAGATTTAGAAAAGACCAGTGAGGAAATATTGAAAGAGTTAGGTCCAGGATACGAGGACAAAGCCGGAAAGACCCAGTCTTTCAGGTGTATGACGGGGGAGGTTTAGACTCGATGTTAGGATTTGACATTAGAACTACAAATTCTTCCCTGTGGGGGTGCTGAGGCCCTGGCACAGGTTGCCCACAGAAGCTGTGGCTTCCCCATCCCTGGCAGTGCTCAAGGCCAGGTTAGATGGGGTCTGGAACAACCTGGTCTCATGGAAGGTGTCCCTACCTGTGGCAGGGGGTTGGAACTGGATGAGCTTTAAGCTCCCTTCCAACCAAACCATTCTGTGATTCTGTGATTTGTGATATAAAATCATAGTGGTGTTTCCCCATGCCCTCTCTACCTACCCAAAGGTCAAAAGGAGAGTAATTAGTTCACGCTGCACCTCGGGAGATTAACTTTTAATATTAGAAATGTAACATGAGTATATTAAAGTGGAGTATTTGGGGGTATGAGAGTAGAGGAGGTGTGAGTAATAGGTTAGAGTCACCTGTGAGGATATTTATTTTTGCCTCAAGGGAGGGGTCGACAGATGATCTTCTTGCAATCACTTCAGTTCTATCTATGGCTCCACCAAAGGCAAATACCAATTAAAAATGCAAAGTAAGAATAAAAGTGATTTAAACCAAGGGTTTCCTTTTGTTAATTTGAACTATGATTATATTCAGCATTTTAAGTAACCCTGGTTTAAATTAAGCCCTTATGGTGCAGTGTTAGCATCTTCTATTTATGGAGGTCTTTTACAATGCTATTTTATTCATTAAAAATGTTCCTTGGTGTAATAATCCTGTGGAGCATGAGTTATACGAGTAATGATGAAGAGACTAAGACGTTCTTAAAACTGTTCTGAGGTATTTGCTTTAATGCCTTAGTTTTTCAGTAAATTGGCTGAATCCATACTGTAAAAACTATATGTCTCTTGAGACAGTATTGTCCTAATAAATACCAATTTCTTAAATAGGTAACACTTGCATAGAGAAATTTCTCCCATCTAAAAATGAACTGTTCTCCAAACAACACGGTTCATCCAGCCTTGTATATCTTACTTCATCCAGTGCTTTACTGGTGACATTAATTCAATGAGGAAACCAGAATGGGAGCCTGCTAGTTATTTTTCATGTTTGATTTCCTTCTCTATGAATTTAATATAAAGATGGTTATGTTAAACTAATTATACCTTGGCTTTTTATTTGCTGCTGCTGAGTGAAATCATATAGAAGAATTATTTTTTTTCCCTTTTCCCCGAAGAATGGAACATTTGACCACAAGTACCATTTTTTACATTAGATAGAGCACCTTGCTGTCTATTACCACAAGTGATTTATTAGTACATAGGGCACACAGAGAAACAGTGTCTGACTAGCCAATGGGATGTAGTGCTCACACAATGCAGTGCCTGCAGAATCAAATTATGTTTGCATTTAATATTAACCCAAACTGCAAAACAAGGCTTCGGAGAAGCAAACAAAAATCCTCAAAAAAAAGGAAAGCCCAAAAGAAACCAGAAACCAAGTAATTGCTGGGATGAATTTTCTTCTTGCAGGGAATCAGGGCTGAGCAGAGCGCCCAAGGTGAGGGAAGAGCTCATTTCTGCCCTTTCACATCCTGCTGTCCCTTGCTGTCCTGCTTCCTCTGCCTGTTTCTTTGCACATATGTGTCACCCACCTAAGGAAGCAAATAGAAAGGACTGGTCCCAGCGTGGTACTTCAATTCTTCAACTTGATTCTGACCACAAAGATTTCTTGTGTATAAGAATAGGTCATATACACACTCAAGACTTGTGCTTCTTACAGCGGGTACGTGCTCATCTGCTGGCACAGAAGCGCTATCATTCACAGAGGCAGGTGACGAGCACCTTTCATCTGGGAAGAAAGGATTCTTAACAGTCACATCTAAAGCTGTCTCTGACTGGTGTAACATATTAACAGCAGGAACGAAAGAGTTAATTCATTTTCCATCCATGATTTTTTTCTTTGTAGAACCGATTTGACACAGTCTAGCAGGGTGCTGTTACTGAAAAATTGAAGCACCAGGTGTGATTAAATAAGATCACACATTTCATTCCCTCTTTAATTTCACATCAGCCTTCAGCAGCTGTATCCCTTTGCTTTCCTAGTTGGAGAAGGCATTGCATTTGCAGCAGGCAGCTTGCTGTGTTGGTAGCATGCACCACTGGGCTGTTTGAATCAAATCTGTTTGTGCAGACAAATTATTTATTGTATGATGGACCGAACTTATTAATCTGTTTATTTCTCAAGAGTAGAAAATACAAAGTGCTTTTGTGTAACAGAGACAAACTTAGGCTGGCTCCTCGGTATTTCCAGAGGTTCATGCATGCAGCAGAACAGGTTTCGTTCCAATTCCACAGCAGAAAGGTAAAGGTATAAAGACAGCAGAGGACTTGGGATCCTTTGTCTGTTCTTAGCAAGCATAGCTCTGTGGGATCTGATGAAGTCATCTGCTTTCCTGAGGTTTCATGGCCTGCCACTTTCCTCCTGGCCACTGCAGAGCAGCTGCACTGGCACAGTGCAAGTGTACCTTCGTCCTCTTGCTGCTGTGTCTGATGGGTGGCGCTGGGGCCACAATGGCTGTTTGCAGTTAGAATATGGTGCCACAAGAAGAAAACAATCAGGTTTTTAACTTTCCGTTGCTTTAGGATAGCATTCCTATTAAAAAATTAATTGGATTCTTAGAAAATTGCTGGTAGTTCTTCCAGACAACATTTCCACTTCCAAGCCATGGCTGGCCTCACTTCTCAGCCAAAAGCAGCTCAGACCAGAGATTTAGCTTATAATTTTTTTATTCTTTGAGAAGGGAGGGGATTGTTTGCAACACTCTGGCTCTCTTACCTGCAGTAAAGAGTTTGTGCAGATATGACAGTGTGCTGAGATGTTACCATGCAGCTCTGCCATAATTAATCCAAAGAGCAGAAGTCTCTGTTCTGTTGTGCATCAGTATATGACTGCTGGATTATCATCCTGTGGTCTCGGCCCCAGGGCATGCAGCTCCTGGGAATATGGTTTTGGGTGTTTCTGAAGAAACTTACTGCTGTAGATTTGGCTTTGCTTTCTCCTCCTGCCCCTCTGGTGCTGTGCTCCACTGACTTCCTGCTGCACTCAGTGGTGTTATCACACATTTATGCAGCTCTGATGTTTCATGATGCAATATGGTAACACTTCTCAGAAACATTGAGCAGCATTTGCCAGTTGCCTATTTATAAGTGTGGGTATCCAGCAGTCTTGCCTGTCCTCCGGGACCCCTAATCCCCTGTGTAAACAGCCAGTTTTGCTCACCAGGGACTTGTCAGAAGTGCATCCATCAAAATTAAACAGATGCACCAAACAGTGAAATTGTAGCTGAATACCACAGCTCTTTCATTCCCAAGTGAACACGGTTTTGTTTGCTGTGGCATTATTCCCACATTAAAGAAGAATATGCCAGGGGAGGGTGACAGAAGGAGTTTGGAGGTTCTAGGGATGCATCTGGGCCTGTGTTCGAGTATAAATAATGCCTATGAACACCTGTCCCTTCTCAAATTTGATCTCGGAAGCAGCATTGGGACCAGCTCATTTGATGTCTTCTTTTTTAAATGAAGCTCTGTAGATAAAGCTGCCTGCCTGTAGTGTGAGGCTGTTCTTAAAAGTGAGCTGACGTTTATGCAAACGTGACATAGTTCTTGCAGGAAAAGATCCTCTTTGATCTGCAAGAGGACAAAGAATAAAACTCCATGGAACTCCAAAGGAAACCATTTTTCTTTTCTTTGTTAGTAATCAGACTTCATAGAGACGGAGGAAGCTACTTTGACCTTTCTTTCCCTGTGTGATGCAGGCTGAGCATGACTGTTTCATCCTAAGTGAGGCCAGTATCAAATCAATGGTTGGAACTAACTGTGCCAGTTTCTGCGTAATTATTGCCATATGCAATGGGCTGTGTTTCCTGCAAATACTTCTATAGTGACTCCAAGTTTGTCTAAGATTTACTGCTGTTAGCACAAGCAGGATTATTTCTTAGCTGTGTGTTCACATATACACAAAAGAGGTGTTTCAAAATGTGAAATTATATCTAAGTAATTGTTTCTTATAATGCTGGGGATTTTTAAGGATTACCTTCTGAGGTTGCAAGGAAGGGCTCAGGAAATCTTTCAGGCTGTGAAAGTTACCCAGTCATGTCAGCCTGAACTATTAGCATGCCCAGTGTTGACCCCCTTCAGAAATAATGAGGTTAAAGAAGAACCCACATTTTGCTCAGAATGTCCTGGGATTTTGCGTCTTTAGGCTATTCTTGGTTTCAGGCTGAAGCATTAAGCCTGTTAAAAAAACAAAATAGACATTTTCATGCCCTTCCCTGGTTTGTGGAGCTGTTGCTTTAAGGGAAACACTAGATTAATATCGGGAGAGTTGGCAGTAGCCCTCAGTCCTGCTGCCAATGCAAAGCAGGGTGTGATTTTCCCTACCGCTTTCCCCATACCCTTTCTTTTCTTTAGGTGGATGAACTTCTCTTTCTTGCTCAAAACCCAAATGTTTTTGCCATCGGTGCTGCTTTTCCAGCAAGGTCCTTTCATGCTGCTCTTTTCCTCTCCACATGCAAAGCAGCCTTTGCTCACACCTGCTGTGAGATAGGATCCTTCTCCCTGAGGAGAGCACATCTGTTTTGTTTCCTCAATAGAGAGACAGAGAGAGATTCACAAGAAACCCTCCTCTTTTCCCGCTTGCTAACAACAAAAGAGATTTTAAAGCATTTGGCATTTCTGGAGAGAGGAAAAAACAGTGGAGCCTGAGACAGGAAAAAGCCAGCCATGGAAAAATAAATTGAACATAATTTGAGCTGTAATTAAAGGTTTTAAAAAGAAGCCAAACTGCCAAGTTGGAAAGAAAAATGTGCATCTTGAAATAAAGTACCTTTATGGAAGGATGTGCTTGGGATTACAGTGTAGGATTGCCATTCAGGACATCTTGGCTCTGTTTCAGGTCTGGGCTTCCTGGGTGATCCCAGACTAGAAGCTTAATCCTTATTTGCCTTGATGTAAAATTTGGTGGTATTGTGAGTCTTGGTATTTCATAGTACTTGTAAGCACAAGGAGATGATAGAAGTTACTGAAATAGAAGCTGCTGTGGCATTGCTGTGGTGGCAGCTTTTTGCTTATGATATTAGAAGAGTTCATGTCCTTTAAAATGTGGAAGCATTGTGAAATAACTACATCCCTGGGGATTCTGTTTGTTGCTAGCACGGTGTAACCTGCAGCTTCACTAAGGAGGCCTTCTTCAGAATAAGCTAAAGGGTAAAGCTAAAAAGAGTGCTTCACAGAACTTCATAGAGAAGGACCTTGTGGTCTGCCTGCCAGTGTTGTCCATGCACACTGCATGGGACTTTGAAAGCAGCAGATTCTGTTACATACAATCTATTTGCCAGTTAGAAGCCAAACTGAACCCAAAGGCTGAGAGCTGAGCTAACTGAGTGGGGGAAGACTTCACATCTGTGAGGGTGCTTCTGCTGTGACATATAATGGGAAGCTCACAGGCTGCACAATGGGATGAGTGGGAGAGTAGGGTGCTCCTGCTGCTGCCTGGAAAATCCACATGTGCAGCTTTAGGCTACTGAATAAGCACCGCAACCTACTGATGCTTCGATTCGTTATAGAGCTGGTTTCATACAGATGGATAGTTCCATCATTCATGAATTCGTAAAACCATATGAATAAATTCAAAGATTTTTATCTTTTGAAGGTGACCCACGACCCTCTTTTATGTTTACAGCTGAATACCTCAGCCACTCTGACAACATTACTGATTTGCACTCAGCCAATTTGGATTTTGTGAGACAAATGAAAAGTCTGTAATGTGCGGTGACTTCCTTCTGCAGTACAAATCAAAATAAATCAAGGTTATTCTCTTCCGTTCTCACTGCTGGTATCAAAACTGTCTCCAAATCAGCATGGAAGTGTGCTAAGAGGTAAAGAAAGATGTGGATTTTGGTGGCATCTTGGCTTAATCTTTTTGTAGCTCTATTATTAAAAATGCCCATTCCTTGGTGGTTATTGTGTGTTTGAAGGGCCAGTACAAATTACATTTTCAGAGGTGATGAAGTAGGAGATTGTTTATAGTATTTTGGGACTCTCTCAATTCACCAAGCATGTTCTTTGTATGTTTCTACAGATCAGTTTGAATGATCTGTCATATTTAAAAATTCACCTAACAATTGCACAACCTGATAGCAATCTCTCAATATGGTATTTATCCTCATGTCCTCTGGGACAGATGCTGTGGTTCAAAATAGAATAGTCAGGCATTTGGGTCTATGTGCTGTAGCATTTCTGTGGTAGTCTGAACTTTCGGCCACTGGTGACAATTCTGTCCGCTCTCCAAGGCTCACTTTGATTCCCATATGCATTTCTCAAACCTGCCATTCACTTCCATTGTTATCTCTGTTTGTTACTGGAAGAAACCACCTTACTTCCACCATTCACAGAAAGGCTTTAAAAAAGTGGAACAAAAAGGCTTGAAAAAGAAGTAACAACCACAGAAACCTTGACTAGTGGAAACAGAAGATTTAGAACTTAACATTGGTTGAGTTGCAGCAGAAGTAATGAAGTGTGAAATGTGCTATTTCCCAACCAGTATGCCATGCTGCTTTAGTTTACAGAATATATAATTATATAACATTAACATTCTGGTGCATCAGTCTTTGACAAAAATTGAAATGAAAACAGACAAATGCCTGAATCTATTTATAAGACTATTATTGTAATAGTGGTGGATAAGAATACAAACTTAAATAATTTTTATTATTTTGTGATTATGTCCTTAAGATTCTTTGATTCTGTGTCTTGGTAAATACTCGCATGCTGTTGCAAACCAGCTTAGTTTAGGAAGCCGTTACTAAATACTTGTGGAAGTCTTTCTAGCATACTTTTACCTTTGCCTGAATCCTGTAAGTGTTAAGACCAGGGATCTGCTTAGAGATCTGCTTTTGAACTTCAGGAATAAAGTATATGTGAAATATGTGAGATTGGTTTTCCCAGTCAGACCGTGGTCCATTTAGACCAACATTCAGCCTTTGGCAGTGGCTCGGAGGAGCTGGTTAACCAGACGTACAGTGCTACAGCCATTACAGTGAAAAGCACCTCATCCCATCACTTCAGGCGTCTGTGTTAACCACAGAATTGTTAGAAGAGGAGATGCCCTTTTATTTCAGTTGCAAAGAGATAAATGTTTACTATTAGTGGTTCCCACTATCTGATTACAGAGGAAGAGGAGATAATCCTTTCCTAATCTTCTGCAGGCAAATTTCTCCTCTGAGGCACTGTTAGGTTCCAAATTGACCTACTGTGCTTGTGGTGCTGTTCAAGTATCTTTGATTTAAGCTTTTTTTTGAGACAATCCACTGAGTCTGGATTGCTCAGGAGACTCTTGGTGGTCTCTGTTGTTATTTGCTTCCATGTAGCTGAGACCAGAAGAGAGCAGATTATTCAAATCAGATTGGATGGTTTAGGAAATGAATATGCTTTTCTGACATGCCCACTAATGTCCAAGTCTCCCATGACAAATCTGCCACTGGGGCATCTGCTCCCCTTGAAGGGCCAACTCACTTTCCCAGGCTAGTCAACCTCTCCTTTTCCTTTGCGATGATGCTGCTGCTTAGGATCAATTTAGGAGGCTAGGAACTGCATTTTTGGAGGGTTCTTTGCTGCTTATACCTTACAGCATTTTTAGCTGAAAAATAAATAAGTCCCCAGGATTTGTTTTGCTGTGGTGTTTTGATTTCCCCTCCCAGAAGATGTGTATTAAAAATCAGATTAGCTTTCATCTTTCTGCTGCTTGATAGTGATTTGTACTAAACCCATAGACAACCTTGGGGATACAGAGTGCGTATGAACAGCCTGCTTGGGTCAAGAGATGACCTTTCTTAGTTCCTGTCTCCAGAGGAAGCAGAGTTGTTTAGTCTCTTGGATGCTAACAGGGCGGTGCTGAGAGACAAACTAATTTTGGTAGCTTCATGCAGAAAAAAACCCCTCTGAAACTTAATGACCTTCTGTAAGGGAAAAGGCTTTAGGCATGAAAATACAAGCAGAAATCAACAAGACTGTCATCTGGGGAGCAGAGAGAATGCAGAAAAAGAAACAACTGGAATACACTGTATATTTGAGTTAACTAAAAGGTATTATTTTGACATAGCAGCACAGTTGACAGAGCAGGTAAGGTATGATTTTCAACATAGTGCATCGCCGTTTTTAAAACACAGCTCTTGATCCTTCACAGGGATTCTTTTTAAGGAATACCTAATATTTAGACATGTTGCACATCATCAAAGGCATTGAATCAACACAGCACTAAATTCTGAGAATCGCCAAATGGTATATTAAAAGCAGCAGGAAACTGAGGAGCGTAGTAGGAGGTTGTACTGAATTTGGGGAGGAGGCAGGAACAAAAAGGAACTCATGTTATTAAGATTATGCTGAGGAAGATTGTCAGACTTGTATGTTTTGTGGGTATAGTACCTGAAAAGCTGCATCTGGTTTTAAGAAAACCCCAACAAAATAAAGCAAGTGCTTAAAATATGTTTATGAATGGTTTTCCTATGTGTATAGATTCTGATGGTGTTCATACAAGAGTTGGATGGCAGCATGGCATGAAGATGTTTGGGATCAAAATTGTTCTCTCTCGTCTTGGACTACAGTGCTTCTTAGGAAAAAAGTCTAAGTTGAATACTGATGAAAACCAGATCCACCAGGTTTCATAGACTGTATAGTCCATCCCTTTGCGCCGAGTCAAAATCAGTGTGTAGAATTTATAGTCTTATTTGGAAAATGGTTAGAGTTATTTTTAGTTGGCAGTGTTAATGGTTTGACAGCATGTCACAAGTGCCAATTATACAGTGACCTATTGTAATACTAATTGGACATATCATGTAGCAACCATACAGTTGCTGAAGGACATGATAATGGGATAATAACTTACCCAAATTGATTTGTAGATAACTAGTCCCTGGTCCGTTCACTTTGGTGGCGACCAAGAGAAATAAGCTTATTCTTACTGAGATGATCAGACTGCAGATCTTCAAGAATACAAGCCTGTGTACTGATACTGTCTGATTCCTATTTGAGGAGATGACATTGTTCCTGTACCACTTCAGGGGCTCCAGTATTGGAAGCTGTCTTAATGCAGACTGGGACATTGTGCCAAAGCAGCTACTTGGAGAATGAGCTGCTATGGGACTTTTCTAGCTGGTATTACATGCTGGGCAGGTGATGCTAGGTCTCACTGAAACTCCCACTGTGCAAAAGGCCAACAGATCCTTTGGACTAACACAACAATAATACCAACTTTTTATGATATATGTGCCAGAGGAATTCAACGTATCCCTGGGCTAACTCAAGTCTTTCTATGTTCCATTTAATGCGTATTGACAAAATGGGCCACATTATCACTCAAGTCATTAATATATAACTTATAAAAGGACGTGGGCAAAATAAAATGAATAAAGGAAAAACTCTAAACCAAGCCCATTTTCTGGTCCTGTGCTCCTTCTGCTGGTTATGCAAAAGCAGTAAACAAGCCCTATTCCCAGAGCTGTGCTGACAGCAGTGATGATGGTGGTGCACAAATTAGGAGGTAAACAAAAAGCCATGTTAATTTCAAGCTCCATTAGAAACACAGGCGGTAAAAAAAAAAAAAAATCAATGTCTCCCAAACAGAAAAGGTCAGAATTGGTAGGCAAAGAAAGAGGCTGTTCCGGTAGGTGGAAGACTCTTTAATTCTTATTATGTCTTTTAAATTGGGTGTAAGCAAGAAGCAACTACTGGTCAGTGTCACATTAATGACTAATACACCGAAAATAAACTAGCAAAAAATGGTTTTAAAGAAGAGTACACTGAGTTTAGGCTCAGGTTGAAATTCTAGTGTTTAAAGGCTGGTTTCTATTTTAAAGTGTGCCTGTAGGTTCTGTGGATATTCAGTTACATTTATAATCTTGGCATGACACATTTGAGGGATCATTCTTTTGAGAAGTGTAATCATCAGATTTCACTGTTTTCTCTTGGCATAGTCTATTCTTGGATCCAGATCCTTGAGGCCTGTTAGTTTAAATTTTAGGCTTTGTTGTGCATCCAGATTAAGTCTGGAAATACATGCGTGTCGTTTTGTCATCAAGCTGTCTAGCAGAGGATGACAAGAAGAACAAACACTGCTTTATGTGTTTTCGGTTTATGGTAGCGTGTCACCTTCAACTCCACCAACATTAAATGTTTATCACTTCATGTGATCTTTGCTTTGCATATTAAACTACATTTCACATGGCCACGTTAAATTATGTATGGTGATGGAGTTCTGCGGTACGGTGTCGGGAACCAGTTCTTCAGATGTGAATGCAGATGCAAAGAACTTAATCTGTGAACACCACAGAGTTTGACCTTACAGAGCAAAGTTACTCTCTAAGTGTTTGAGGAACTGGTGGTCTTAGCATGGCCACAAATGTTCTGGAAAGTGTTATTCTTATCCTTATTAATTATAAATCTGCTGCAGTTGGAAGTATTTAGTGTAACCTCTTTTGATCAAGAACGGTGTTGGGAACAAGGCTGTTGATGCTCATTTGTTCTCCAGCACCAGCTAGTCACAAAATTTTATTAACAGTTACTGGTGTCCATCCCTGGGTATTAGGCAGTATTCCCCTCTGCAGAACAGGACCAAGGCAAAGGGAGTTTGAAAGCAATATTTTATGTATAAAAATGTATTCGTGTGATACTTAGATGGGTTTTAAACCATCTTCCACAAAAATACGGTCAATATTTCTGTAGTGGACTCAGAATCTCTGTGGTAGAGAGCACAGACAAGAGACACAAAGAAATCCCAGCTCAACCCCTTTCCTTGCCAAGAGCTGCATCTCCTCATCCTCTCTTCATCTCATCTCATTCCTAAGACATAGCTTGTACTTCTAATTGCCATTCTCTTCAATGGACATTAGCACACTTGTTAAATTGGCTGTTTGTGTCCCAAAACTCCTCTGCGTGTCCGGTGACTCACTGAGACCTGCATTGATATGCCCATGGGGAACATGGAAAAAGTTAGCTCTACACTTTCAGCCTCCAGTCCTAAAACTGCTGCGCATCAAATTCAGTCCTCCCTTATTGCTTCATTAAACACTTAAAACTGCAGTTGTTGTGAGGAAAAAAGTGGGTTTTAAAGTGGGTTTTGAAGAAGAAGTCTAAAAGGATGTGTTCTCTCCTGTGGATTTCAACATCTTGTTTGTATTCTTTTGGCTTTACAAATTACCAGGTGCCTTTTTTCCTCCCTGGCTGTGCTCTCCTGCCAACCTTACCTACCTGCCTCCTGTTTCTTAATGCAATCACCACCAAAATAGACTTACTCTGCCTGACAGCATTGTAATTGAAGCATGAAGGTAGCATAAAGTCAGTTTGCCCATCTGTAGTTGCACTGGGAGTATATTGCTAACAGCAGTCAAATTTTTTTTGTCCAGGAAAGTAAGCGGTAGTGATTTGAGGCTGTGTAGAAAGCTGATATGTTGAGTGCTAGTTTTCAGAAGTTCCTCTGATCTGTTTACTCTCAAGTTTCAGCTGTATAAGTTAATGATTGCCCATTTTGAGAACACGACATTTGTATTTATTTCAGCAAATGATAGCTTTTGTCTCTCTGGAGTAGACAATGCTGCGTTCTGTCAAAACTTCAGTTATAAGCAGCCTCCTGTCTGCAAGTCTGAGGCCAAATACTGCCCCTTGAAATTACAAGAAGCTAACTTCAGTGAGTCTTAGGGGTTGGCTAGCTGGTTCTTGTGTCTGTCTGATGATAAATTATGAACATCATGTTGAAAAAGACTTTGTGAAACTAGGCTTCATGACATCTAAGTAGTAATGACTTCAGTGATGCTTGAGGGCATGCAAAGTGCTCACCGTTTACTACTACAGTGAATTCTTTCACAAGGCTTTCCTCTTCTGCAGCACAATTAATTTTACAATTCATTTACTGACATTGGCATGCACTTAGCTTTATAATATTAGTTAAAATTGGTTTATGATGTCAGTCTTATTTTTAGCACACTGAAAGCAGGGGAATAATTGAAGTGTGCTGTTGTACAATTTAGGGCTTGTGGTGGACTTGGAGAGATGAGGATGTGCCATTCCTGCTTCAGTCAGCCTAGAGGGAATAGCTCTTCTCTTTAACATTTCATTGTAATCTTTCTAGTGATACCTCAAAATGTCAGCTTGTGCCTCACAGCCTAAGTTAAGCTCCCAAAATAACTTCCGATGTACCTCAGAAGTTTAAAAATTAAATCTTTGTGTTATGCACCAATAACATTCAAATCTGAAAGGCTGCTGAAGTTCAGTATATCGTTTATTTTGGTTTAGTTCTTTTTTCAGTTCTCTGTTGTCTCCTGTATGTTAAAACCAACAAATTGGCTTTATAGGCTGCCACAGGGTACTTTGCTGGTCATGCTGAAAAGCTTTACTTTGTTGTAGTGTTATATCCTAGTGAAGTCTTAGTAACTTTCCAGGATGAAAAGGAGTTAAGAAGCATTTTGTCTGTAGTTTTCTTGTTTGCTGTATATGATAGTGCTTTGGTTCTAAAATGTCTGGTTTCCTAATGAAAGTATTTTGTAGCTTTTCTACAGAGAAATGAATGCATTAGGAAGTCAGTCAAGCATTGGGTGAAATGTGGCTTGGGGCTCACACAGGCTTCCTTAAATCTTGTGATGACTCAGAGAAGAGGACATTAATAAATGTTTCCTATGAGGAGTGATGTCTTATCAGGAGTTTGAAGGAGGAAGAACACTGTGAGACATCTACACATGAATGGCAACCTACTTGACTTGCCTTCAAGGAAAATAACGTGTGTAGATCATAAGGTTGGCTCCGTCTTTGGAGTTTATGGAACATTTGCCTCTGTGTTTGCTTTTCCTGTGAGATAAAGCAGACATTGGGAAACACTGAAACTCAGTGTATTCGGATGCACAAGACACAGAGCTCAGAGAGCAGCAAAACCTTCATCAGCCAAACAAGTTGATCCATGTGTTGACCTGACCTTACTCACATTTTTCCTGTTAGAAGAGTAGATTATTTGCCAGGGTCATTCTGAGCTCTCACTATGAAACACAATTTTTCTGCTGTGTTTGTATCTAAAAGCTATCTACTTTTATTGCTGTCCCCATCTGAAATATTTCAGGCTAATGAAACAATATGATTGTTTTTATCTCCAAAGTATTTCATTTCTACTGAAGAATATCATCCAGAAGAATGCAGATCTAAATCTGAGCAGTTATCTCTGCTAAGCTGCTTTTAAAAGATGAATTAGCTTAGTAAAGAGCTGGCAAATACATGCCCAACATTTTGTGAGGATCGCTGATTGTGAAGTTTTGTTAAACTGCATTTTCTCCAAGCACGTACAAAAATAGCAACTTTGGAAATCATGAAGCTGTGTCTTTTTCACAACTGAAGCTATTATGAGACTGCAGGCAGTGTTCTCATTCCCTCCCTTCCCCTTCAAAAGCTGAACATCATCTCGAAAATGTGAGGAAGGAGTAAGCGAGGTGCTTAATGTGACTGACTGCTCAAGAAATAGGTACTATTTGCCGTGTTAGGCATCAGCCAGCAATTAGGGTTTGCAGCACTGATCTCATTCCATTTTCATTAATGAGGCCGTTAACAAAGATATGATACAGTCTTCTCCTCCTGTTACACATGCTACTCAAATAAGTGAAGACTTCACATATTTCCAGGCCAGTTTTACTGTTTTTATGAACCTGCCTCTGTGATGTCTGCAAACGCAGGCAAAGTGAACTTCTGCAATCAGGGAAACTGCCACTGCAAAGTGGTTGGGAGTCCTTTTCAGGCCTGACTGTTGTGTGCCTATGAAATCTTATCTTTTGTTCCAGACCTTCTTAGGCTCCCCCCCTACAGCTTTATGGTCTAGCGAGGTCATTCCCCATTGCTGTAATTACACCTCCCACCACCAATGCCTAAGTGCTGGTATCACCAGTGCTTTTCTTTGGGAAGAGCTCCCTGAGAGCTACCACAACATCAGTCCCTGGTCTCCTTCATGTCCCACATGATGTCTATATCTGACTGGCTGAACGTTTGCCAGCATTTGAGCTACCGCAGTGTGCTGACTGTTTGCTGTCTTGCTGACCAGTGTCTCACTGTTTCCTTGTGTCTCTGCATCTGCTCTGCTTGTCTTGTCTTTGAGTACATCTGCACTGCCTTCTGCAGTATGTTGTTGAGAAACATAATCCAGCCAGGGAGCTCAAATAAGTCTGTCTGTGGGAGGAAACGCTTTGTGCTCTGCTACCATAGCTCCTTTTCTTGAGCCAGCTCATTTACACTCAGATCACTGTACTGTACATTACACTCTAGTGCATGGACTTTGTTTTGCATTGGGAATTCACTTGACATGAAAAGTAGGGGAATGTTTCATTACTAATAGATAAATATGTTTTCACACGAGTTAGCCAATCAGTTTATTAGTATATGTTACAGAGCTGCCCTATAATGACAGGAAGATTCATAGAATTATAGTATAGAATACCAGGCTAGCAGAGACCTTAACAATCATCCGGTCCAACCTTTCCTGGCAAAAGCACGGTCTAGACAAGATGTCCCAACACCCTGTCCAGTTGAGGACAGGTGTCCAATGTTGAGGAATCCACCATTCTCCTAAGGAGATTATTCCAATGGCTGATTGTTCTCACTGTGAAGAAGTTTCCCCTTGTGCCCAGTCAGAATCTCTCCAGGAATAACTTGTGCCCATCACCCCTTGTCTTTTTCCCCTGACTGCTTGCAAAAAAGGGAGTCTCCATCTTCTCTGTAGCCACATGGGGATGAGGTCTTCCCTGAGCCGCCTTCTCTCACAGCTAAACAAACCCAGTTCTCTCAGCCTTTCCTCATATAACAGGCTTCCCAGTCCTTGGATCGTCTCTGTGGCCCTTCTCTGGTCCCTCTCCATCCTGTCCGCATAATTTGTTTATAGAGGAGACCAAAACTGAACACAGTATTCCAGGTGTGGCCTGACAAGAGCTGAGTACAGTGGGATAATGTCATCTTTATCTCTGCTGGGGATACCTTTGTTGATGTAACCTAGCATCCTGTTGGCTTTCTTTGCTGCAGATGCACACTGCTCGCTCATATTGAGCTTGTTGTCCAGCTGGTCCCTTTCCACAGAGCTGGGTAGATCCCAGCCTGTGCTGCACTCTTGGATTCTGCTTTCCCAGAGGCAAGGACTTACACTTCTCCTTGTTGAACTTCGTGAGGTTCTTGTTAGCCCACTCTTCCAGCAGTTTGGTATCATTGGTGGACTTTGTCAGGGAACACTTGATCCCATCGTCTAGATCACTTGTGAAGACAGTAAACATTGGAATTCTTCACTGATGCACTGCTTGTGCCACATCGGGTTTGTCTTGCCAGGCTTCAGGATGCATAAGGTGTAGTTGTAAGTCCAGGCTCCCTCCATCTCTATGCAGCTCTTAAAATAATGCAGTTATTAAGAGTATAAGGGAAGAATTGTAATTTCTCCATTGACGCTGCTGCACAAAGACCATTAGGGGACAATCTCTTATTGAAACTTCTGGTTTGGCATTTCCTTGTCTCTTGTTTTGGTAAATGTATTATTTTATGAAATGTTTCTACTTTTTTCTCCTTGATGCTGTTAAGAAATGCCCAACTGCTCTGCACATTGCTTTTTTTTCTCACTAGCTTGCTGAAAGTGAGGGGGAGGGCAGAATGCAAAAACTTGACATTTGAGGATATTTTCCAGCTCTTTTAGCTATTGTTTTGTGTTGCTGTTGTACCTGCCACCCCCTGGTGAGAATGGCTGCATATGCATATTAGAAGGCAGTGGTTGTCCTAAAGAGCTTACCTTCTAGCTAAGACAAATGGTAGGAAGCGGCATCTGAGGGTTGCTCCTTGGAGGGTAAGGCACAGAGGCACCGCAAACCCCATGCTTTAGGTTGCATGGGAAATGTGTGCTGGGACGCAAACTGAACACCAGCTCAAAGCTACTCCAGCTTCAGTTCCTAAGAAAGAATTCTCCTCGTCAGTGGCTTTCAGTACACCACCAAGTAAAGTAATTCTCTGAGAATCCATGTGGGCAAACCCAAATGCCAGGCATCGTGGCACCCTTCCTACCTCTGTGCCACTTTTGGGAGCACTAATGAGACCTACCAGCCTTTTTCACCCAACCTATCTGCTGAAGACTGGTGGAAGATGTGATTTATTAGCTAGGGCCAGGATGAGTAGCATCATAAATCTTCTCTAGACGGCAACAATTAAATTTGCTAGGGCTCTTGGCTTTGCCACGTGGAACCCATGCGACTCTGACTACATATGACCGGCTTATTCTGCTAAATGAGGATGTTGAAATGACCGTCTGGATTTTATTAATAAGTGTATAAATCTGAACTATAAAGGGCGAAAAAGATGAACTGGTGCTAGTATATCTGTGACATATACTTAATAATAAAACTTAAACTCTTATGCAGCCTGATACAAATTACTTGCTCTACTGTGCCAGTTCTGCCACAGCTACACATTTCATTTTTGTGATATGCCCTGCGACTGCTCAGCTAGTAAGTGCTAAGAAGGAAAAGTAACAGTTAGATAGATACATCTGGTATTTATAGAGGACTGTTTTAATGGTGCTAAAAAACTGATGTGCTCAGCGTTCCTTGCAGCTGCAGTTGCGTTCATGTCAGTAATCCTATCAGGAGGGTTGCTGGTTTCCAGAGTAATTAGAACCCTGAAGCAAATAAACACCAAATGAATTCCCTTCTTTTGAAGTTATCTTTTCTCTCCTCTTTTAAATAGCCATTCTCTGGTATAATTATGTACCAGTCATTACAACATTAAAAATAATTTTAAGTGAATGAATGCTATTTTTGTTGTTGTTCCTTGCTAATTATTATGAACTAATTGTAATTTAGGATAGTCTTTTAAAAGTCTCATTTTATTACAGGATGGCTACTGACTTGAACTGCTTCCTACCTTGATCCCAGGGAAAAGCAGCAGCTCCAAGCTGGCGTCATCTAAGCAGTCTGGTGACTTGCATTACTTGTGGGTGCAGTACAAGTTGTTGCTCAAAGCTGTTTTGATAAACTCCTGCCCTGCTGGCATTTAAGCCACAAGTTAAATACAAATTCACAATACTGTACACTTGCCACCAAGGAAGCGATGATAGAGATACTATATGATAATGTAAGGAGGTAATAGCCTTCCTGTCTGGCTTTCTGTGACTGTGTTTGGGGTAATACGTTGAGCCCCGAGCAGCTCATTCCTGAAAAGATACTGGCAGGAGTTCAGAGGACAGTAACAACCCATGCAGCCATCTGGAGAGGGTTTCACTCTGAGCTCTGGTATCTCAAATGTTTATCTGGGTTATTAGTTTTGCAACGCTTGTGGCTTTAGTCAGATGTTTCGGATTTGTGCTCACGTGTGCTGAGTTACGGTGCATAGGTGCTGGGTCGTCATTGTGTAAACTTTGAAGTCTGCTTTGCATTTTTTGGCTCTTGTATCCAAACTGGTTTCAAGATTAAAAAATAGAATAATAAGGGTCAGTTACAGCTTCATAAGCAAGCATGTATTAATTGACATTTACTGGTAATGAGGTATGAGAAGGAAAAACCCACCCCACCTCTCAGATCCTAACTTGTGTTTTTAAGTTTGGCTGTTAGAAGAAAAATGTCTTTGTACTCACAAATAGAGCACATTCAGCCCAGAGTTACTAGCACATAATAAACATAGAAACATCTAGTGACACTTTCTTTAATGGACTCATTCTTTAGGCTAGTACCACAGATTTTATAACTCAGATTCCTCAAATGGCTTTTGTAATGTCATTTCTTAAGCAGCCTTAGCTTCTGTTGTCCTGCAATGGTAATTCCCTCTTACCAAAAGGACCAAGGCAGCACAGCGCTCTGCCTGTAACCAGGCATGTTTGCAGAAACACCTGACAGAGGTGATGTGGAGATACTAAAGCTTCAGATGGTTCCAGTGTATCTAACATGCAGTTCAAATGGAAGTTCATGAGGTACTTCCTAGCATGGCTGTGCTCAGGACTTCTCACCCCTTCTGCAGTTATTTTTGGACGAGAGAGATTTATGGTGAGAGAGCAAATTGCCATGTTAAATCTGAGCTCAACTTTTGAGTCAGTCATCACCGAGCAGGGCCATATATACACAAATACATAGGGGAAAGATAAGCCAAATCTGCTAATGCTTTAGGTCAATGCATCTGTGATAGAGCACATAAAATCCTCTAAGGAGAATTATGTTGTGAGTTATAACTACTCTATGCTTGAATGAAAGCATTCACCTGTAGACTTAAGGGACACAACCTCCTACACAGTGGCTTCATTATTTAGGGTGATTTACCTTAGTTTTCCTCAGTGTTGCCACATTTTGGATTGGAGCTCATGTATACTGTATTATACTGCATAGACATAGGGTCATCTTTTTCTGAACCTTGTATTTTATCCTGCCTTTTTTACCTCTTAGCTTTGAGAGGCATCTCCTGAGGAAAGAACACGGGTTTGTACTTGTGATACATCTCAGAGGCTATTAAGATAATGGTTTCTTGACAGAGAGGTGCTTATGTTTTTCTTGCTAAGTCTTTTATTCCAATTGTGATAAATTTATGCTGTATAACAGTGAAAATAAAACCCCCATAGTTTCTTTTGAAATGAGCTTAGGAGTGTACTATCCAAATGCTTGATGCTGTCGGAGAAACCCTTAACACCTACTGTTGCACACACTTCTGCTGACCCAGGAGTTTTTAAGCAAGGAAAGCAAGATATTCCTCATAGATGTGTATCAGCTCCAAAAGCAAAAGGGAATTCATTTAGAGGAGAAAATCATGTTTCCAGGGAAAAGTGAAATTACTGCAGAAGGTCTTAAAAACTTGCCGTGGTCTGACAGGCAGCAAATCCTGGGAAGATATCTGATCACAAATAGCATTGGTATGGCTGATACGGGCTTCTAACTGATATTTCAGTCAGCTAGATAGAAGTGAAGGTAGAAGTGAAGCAGAGGTAGAAGTCTGATCATCCGAAAAACACACACTCACACATACACTGTCTTTCATCTGAGAAGAAATGAACACAGTAGTTCACTTAGAGTCACACTAGGCATGAAGAACTGGTTTCCTAGTCCAGAGAGAAGTGAACAATATAGAAGAGGATGCTCTTCGTTAATTTTTGCTCTCAACATGTTAAAATTTGAATTTCAATGCAATTAATGGGACAAGAAAATAACAGTGAAAAAAATCCAGGCTGTGATACTGTGCTCCTTGCAATTATTTCTTAATGCTAAATAAACACACTGGTGAGAAAATTGTAATCTGTAATTATTGCACAGTGCTAGAAAAAGCAGTGTGATGGCCAGTGCCAGGTAGGCCTACAGTGAATAAACCACTTATTTATAGCATTATGCAGGGCTGCATTCTGCCAGTGTATAAAAAGAGCAAATTTCAGTGGTGATGTGGGTTTGGTAAAAGATCATCATGCCAGCCTGTTCCAGATTGGGTTTTGGGTGATGGAGAAAGGAGAGGGGAGGGATAGCAATGTCTATCACAGAGAAAAAAAGGCAATGAAATGCGACCCTCTTTTAATTAAAGGTCCCACAAAGTAATTTACCCCTTTTGCTTGTGATAATACACTTTTGGCAGGAAGAGTAATGAGAACAAAACATTCTTCCTTATAAGCAAAATCAAGGAGGGCAGGCAAATTGTGTTCAGTAGCAATTTGTTGGAGAATTTGTCATTTGTTGTTGAAGAGCACTTGGAATCAGGCAGCAGGAGCAGGGTGTTTTGCTTTTGCCTTGTGAGTGGCAGCAGCAGTGGGGTTTGAAAACCTTTTAGGGGAGTCTGGGGATAATCTCCCATGGGAAATTATGGAAAATACCTGTCAGTATTAATGGAAACTCATCATTCCAAACGGAGACTAATGTGCTCTTTGGAAGTATATTTTATCAGCTCTAAGTCCTCTTTGTGGTAACATAAAGTCAGGTAAATACAATCGAGGCAGTGAAAACTTACAAACATCTCCCCTGCTGGAGGAATTTTTAGAAAGAGCTACACTGGTTCCCTCTGGATATTTGAGCAGGGTATAAGTAAGATCAAAATTTGCCTCTTTTTCCCTATTTTGATAAGTTTTGCTATTTTTTTTCTCCTTCGTACCTCCCTATTTATGACCAGATGGAGCTTTATTTCCATTTCCCAGCCTAACAACGCTTTCCTTTTGAAAGGACCTTTTAAATGACATATGGCCAAAAGAGGTGGGACCCTTTTTTTTCCCCCTCTGGTTAGTATCATTTTGGTCTGTCTGCTTAGAGGTTTTAAAGAAGTGCACCACTCTCTTACATGGGATGGGAGAAAACACACAGCTGATGTAGCTTAATTAGTACATTGTGTCTCTCATGGTGGTGTCTTCTGTGTAATGTGCTCCAGGAAGGATTTTTTAGAGGTGAAATGCAGCATCCTGTTGAGCAGAGAGGCAGAATGACCCTGAAGTGGTTCTGCAATTAGTGAGCAATAGCCAAGAGAAATTGTACTGCATCTGACACGCAGTGCAGTGCTTTCCAGCCAGAAAAGACACATACACAGTGCTAGGGAACAGCTGATGGCAAGCCTTTCTGGAGGAACAAGCTGTAACGCAGCAAAACTTAATCAGTGCTGTCCTCCCTCTTTCCTGCTCTCTCTGTCTTTATTTCTGCCTTGTGTATCTGCTGCTTCTATTGAAGACATTATTTTAGACATTAATGTCTAAAGCAGGGATCCTACAGAGGACCCTTGCAGTGTGATGGGTTTAGATGGAGGCACTAAGCTTTAGGAAATGGCCAGTTGTTAGAGATGCTATAGTTGTTACTGGCAAATCTCTCAAAACTGGAAGAAAGTGGAAATGTAAAGGCATAAAGAAAGTCTAAGTGCCATGCTGGTACCAGATTTTACTGTCATACTGATGAGTGTAGGGTTAGGTTCAATGTGATAGACTATCTTGGAATAGTTGGCAACCACTGTTACCTTTGACAGGGGCAGAGGCATTTCTGGCCATCTACCAGAAGTACCAGAGAGAAGAGGTACAGGGTATCTCCTCCACCTCAAAGTCATCTTGAAAGTTTTAAAAGTGCTTTTAATAGCAGATTTTCCTTTTTTTTTTTTTTTGAATGAGCCTCATTACTACTAATTTGTTCAGCTTTTTGTAAGCTGCCATATGGTACAAATAGAAACTTGGTGAAAATGTATTTATCATCTCACAAAATGTATATAAAGATGTCAAAACCATAATTAAAAGCATCCTCTTTTAGATATATTCTTACCAATTAGTCACTTGGAGCTTCTAGGCCAAGTCTTATCAGCTGGCTGGCAGGGGATATCTTGAAGATATGTGTCACGAGTCCGGATGAGATGTAAAGCGAGTGTATCAGTAGTGCTATTTCAGGTATCACAATCTGATTCGGAGTTCTTGAAGATCTCAGAAGTAAAAGAAAATCGTGAAATAAAATGTTTCATTCTGATCTCTTAGGAAAATTTCTCTTGCCACAGAGGAGAAAATAAGGCTCAATGGAGAAGTGTTTCTTCAGTGCTGGAAGTGCTCAGCCCTGACATAGTACAGCCTGGGTTTTTCCCACCGAATGTGCTCTACACACCTAGAGTTGAGTGACTAGAAACCCCTTTCAAGCCACCAATTCAGACAGGCTGCTGGAGGGCAGTTCAGATTCGAGGCCATATTCTTCCTCCTCTGAATATAATCAGGTTCTGAGCCTGAGGGCATTTATTTAAATGCTTCCAATTTGATGGGATGGAGACAGCTTATAAGGTCTAGCTCTGCAGCCTGGCAGAGTTTGGTTGGACAAGAATTTGGCTACCAGGGATTGAAGACTCCTGTGGAGAAGCCATGCAACGCTTCCTTTAGAAGTCCTTGCTCCACATCTCTCACTTTATGAAAATGTTTGATATTGCTGCTCCTGTACCCTATACGTGGATCAGTTGTTTCTCTGGTTAAACACTCTTCCTAAAAATCAATTACATCATTCATTCTCCATCTGTTAAATAAGGAATCCCATAGATTTATTTTTCATTCCCATGAATTTAGGTTACATATATTCATCTACGAGGCCAGGCCCGGAGCAGGTCTAGTCAGCTGCTTTCAAGTGTGCTGCACCTAGCGCCATAGATGTGTCTATGATGGCAGTGAGATCTCCATCCCAGCTTGCCACCTAACACAGCAATGGGATTATTTAGTAGATGGTTTTGAGATGTTTCTGTAGCAGCTTAAGGATGTCTGGATGGAGGCTGTTGCAGCTTCTCCTCTCTGACTTCTTCCAAGTTCCTAACTCCTCTCTTAGGACTCCTTGGCAAGGGGCTTGGACAGATGATTTCCAAAGGTCCCTTACCCTAACAATTCTGTGATTCTGTGACTCATACAGCAGTGTGGTGAACTGATTTACTGAGTTGGTCTAGCCAGAAAATGGTCACTTAATGACTCATTACTACCAAAGCAGTAGAAGTTTTGTGCACAGAGACATTTGTCATTCACTTTAGTGTTCTCTGCATCATGTAGCTATGTTCTCACCTTCTCCATGCACACAAATACACATGCTTGTTCATATTCCATTTGGAATATGGAACTGTAGTGTGTTACTAAGATCAGGCTTTCTGGTCCGTGTTTCCACCTTCCTCCAAGCACCAGTACTGCAGAAAGCAGAAGGACCTGTGCTTTTTGAAAAGGTTTGTATTTGAGCTCTCACGAATTGGTGCAAAAATTCCAGCTGTTTCCAGACCTTCCTGCTGCACGTGCAGGGTACCAGTGCGGGAATGGTGTGTGCTGCATTGGCCTCCTTGAAAATCTGCACCAAAATATTTGCTGTGGGACTGACCTCAATTTGGATCTGGTGGACCCAAACATCAGTGGTGGAGTTGCTTACCCATAATAGATAGGGAGTGCAGTCAATCGGCTTTGCTCCCTGAGGGTGCTCTGTATCCCCAGTTGTTCCGGGGGCTAACAAGGTAGATCAGCCATGGAGAAACAGGTTTAGGCCTCTTCTCAGTTCAGGGGTGCTCTCCATCCATGGAGGGCTCTGTCTTGTGGTGTAGATAAGAAATGAGCAGATGGAGAAGTGAGCGCTGCCTGGGATAGGTCAGCAGAGAATGCACACCTAGCCTTCATGTGGGTCTCCTACTGCAGACTTACAAGACAAATAAGCAAAAGCTCTTTCCTTGTATATTCAGCAATTGTCTCCTGGTGATAAGAGGACATTTTAGGGAGGAGAGTGCTTTCCCATACCCATCCCCCTTGTACCAAAGCTCTACCCATGACTTTTGTAATTAATAACTATTGACTGTTAAAGAGTGCCTTTCCTCTTTGGTAGTGTTATTTAGCACAGCCTTCAGTTAAACAAGCAAGCTGGGGAAATTAGAGGGTGGTTGCCTAGGAACCAATTGCCTTGAGATCTGGAAAGATACAGCAGATTTAAGGGTTAATTTTTGCAGGTGAACTCAGAAATGTCCAGGGATGTGGATGGTGGAGATTTTAAGCCAGAAAGATCTAGGACACGGTGCAGAGAAGTAGAGTTCCCACTGGGTTCTCTCTCCAAATAACAACATAAGAAGAGCGGTGTTTGTTTAGTCAAAATCCACGCTGACGGAAATTAAAGGAGAAGACAAACAAGATCACTGTTTGAGGGTACTTCCTTGTGTGTGATATTTACATAATTTGCCACAGCATCGCAACATTTTCTAGCTGTGCATCTCATTCAGAGTTCAAAGCTTGCCTGAAATAAGCCACTGCACATGGCCACATGGCCTACAAAAGATAGTGACTGCTTTTGTACACGTGTTCCCTGGGATAGCCTCATTTTCACAAGGTACCCACAGGTGTCAAAAGATCTGTTTTAAATACTTCAGAGTTTATTTTGAGAGGGCCAAGGCCTGCATAGAGCTTCTGGGGGCTTCACACCTCTAAAAATCAAGCCGCAATACTGCTTCTTTAAAACTTCCTATTCTGCCTTATTGAGTGTGTATTTTCCCTTCTTTAATGCATTTAAAGTAGTTTTAGAATTGGATAAATAGGGAAGAGAGATGGTTTTGTGTGATAGTGCATGCTACCTCATGAGAATATCCTTAGGATATGCTGCTAAACAGTCTTGAACTAAGGAGCATGAATCCAGATGTGGAGCTGAGTGGCTTTTTGGAAGACCTGTGTGTCTACCCCCAGGAGAGGGAACAGTGGTGAAGAAGCCAAGAACAAGGCAAGATGTGAAGGTACCCAAATGTCCTTCAGCCTGAACTCTATTTTACAGTGTCATGATGACGAATGAAACTCATGTGCAGATAAGCAGATTGATTCCCTGTGAAGGTAATCACGAGCCATACTGTGAAATCTTTTCTTTGCACATTAACTGGTACATGTAGTCTACCTGCAATATGTACTAGTTATTTTCTGTCTGGATATTAGAGTCCTTTTTTTTCCTTCCTGATGAAAAACAGAGGGTCAAACTCACCCCTCCCACATGCAACAACGCTGCTCTGAGGTGCTCAGCTAACTTTCAGCCTCCTGGAAGAGGCTTGTAACCAAACTTCTCTAACTTGGTTGAGGAAGTCTGCTGCCACTGCTCTGTGGGAGGGCATTCAAAAGATACCCTGTTCCTGGATTCACTTGCCTAAAGCTTCTGCTGATATATATCTCAGTGTCTCTTTCCTGTGAACATGTGCCCAGGACTGGATGATTACTTCTTGGCTGGCTTCTTCCTCTTCTGCTCTCCTGTCACCTATTCCCTGCTTTGCTGATTATCGGTTAATTCTGAATAACAGCTAAAGCAACCAAATTTACCTTCTTCTTTTTCCCCAAATCCCTTCTATATGGAATGCAAAACACCTTGGGGATGCTTCTGAGCTGACAGTCATCAGCATCACTTTTCATCCAAGGCAGAAAACCACTGCCTATACCTTCCACAGTTCCTGACTCTGAAAAAAGATGGGATAATCCTGAGCCAACCCCACTGAACCATAGCTGAAAGCTCTGCTTCAAAAGGCTCTGTTTTGGGCCTGATATTTGTGTTCCTGAGTTCAACCCCCTCCCTCTGCAAGATTGCAAGCATTTAGACCCTGATCTAAACTTTGTGACTTGTTAGCCCTCTCCAGCATTTGTGGTAGCCTGGTCTTATTTGGAAGAGATGAATGTTAGGCTGCTGTTGTCCTGAAGGATCTGCAATGCTTGATGGGGCAAGCTGTTCACGGCAAGTCCCACTTGTGAAATTAAGCAAATTATCGGGAAAAATTGGCCCGTCCCCTCTTCGCCAAGCTGTGTACTCAAGTGAGGGTCTGAGATTGATGTATCATTAAGAAATTGTGACCCTGACTGTAATTCAGCCAGAGGTCTCAAACTTGAAAGTAGAATTTGCACTTTTTATATGCTGGCTTGGGGTTTTTTTTTCAACTATTTCCTGCTCATTCACAGCATAGCATTTTGGTGCTTCAGGTGAATGCTTGTCAGGTAGCTGCTATTTATCCCTCAAAATCAGGAGGTCTTGCTTACTCACAGGTTTAAAGGCTCTTGGCTTTTAGCTCAACTGCTCATTCCTGTTGTCACTCATGTAGCTTATTGAGAAATAGCTCTGAGTAGTTAGAAAACATCCGAGGCTCAGCTGAGCTCAGACCTGTTAAGGTGCAGCACCACCGTAGGCGCTGAACTGATGCGGGTTGCAGATGCATCTGTAGTTTACTGGTGCTGTTTATTATCTACGGCTAACTTTGAGCTGTTCAGGGAGTCCTTCCCTCTGCAGATTTTAGGCTCCCTGAGTTCTTACACCCCTCTGCGAACCGGAGCTAGAGAGGCAGCTAGTGGCCTGAGTGTCCGCTCAGGACCCTTTCCTGTATGAAATTTGGCTTTTTGTTGAGAGATAAAGTTATCTTCTTCCTCTAACCTGTGTCTCATTTATCACACAGCTGTTTCTGTGATATTTTTGGGTCTGCTTATGCTGCATTGCTAATACATCCTTCTGAAAATAGTGCGAGGTTCACCCTGATAATTCATGATTTCCATCCCCTGGCACTACAGGGGTGCAGAAAAGAAAGCTTGTATAGGCAAGACCAAAGGCAGCTGTATACTGTGAAATAACAAGTATCAGGCAAAATACAGTATCACAGCTAATAGATGTATTTTAAAAGTGGAAACATCTATGTTTAATTGCATTTAAAGTACGTAGTGAGAAACCACAGTTATACATTGTTATAACAAACCTTTACATCTGAAGTCAGAATAATACAAAAAAAAGTGCTGAATATATATATATATGGTCAAAATAATTGAGGCAAAATTTTGACAACATCTTCTAAAATATTAGCATGTGGCCCCCGCCAGCAACACTCTAAAGGTCAGGCTGAATAATGTCAGTGAGAATCACTGGTTTTCCTTAGCTCACCCAAAAACAACAACCCAAAAATCTGTTTTGCTTTTTTGTTTGCCTTTTTTTTTTTGTTTTTGCATAGCTTTCAATATTGCTGCACTCTCACCTCTGCATATTGCAAGCCCATCTCAGTTCTGAGATAATTTCTCTAAAGTTCTGAATATGTTTAACCCAGTTCTCCTCAGATACATAATATATATTTTTCTACCAATTATAAATACATCATTTTAATTAATCTGATTTCAATAACATGCATTTGTATAATTACTGTACAATCAAAATAGACATTGACTTTACACAGTGTGTATGCTTTTATTTCAGCTATATTTTTTCAGACACACTGCTCAACAAATCAAGCAAAGAGGGAAATAAAAAGAAAGAATAAGGTGAAATAACCTCTGGGAGGGAACAGAGCCTCACAGTGTTTACAGACAAAAAAAACCCCAAACAAACAAAAAAAAAAACCAAAAGGAAAAAATACTTATTGGGAAAAGGTTTTATTAATACATAGAAAATCCCCACAATAGTTGAAACACACTTTAGGAACTAGTAAACACGTTAAATAGAGTTGTGCCAATTACGCAGTGCCCAAGCATCTGCTTGCTCTTAATTAGATGGGGAGGTGAATGACCACTGTTTATTTTCATTTTCCTCATTAATTATGAAAAACTGCATTTAATTCATCTTGCATGGTGAGAGACTGGCTGCGCAGATGTAAGTCGTAAGGGAAGTGGCTCTCTGTAGGCAACCTGAACATAGAGCTCTGCCCAAGGGGACCCCTGGGTGGCACTGCACAGTAATGCATGCCGTAATTGTAATTTTTGCCATAGTCCAAGCTTTCTTCTTGCTTCAGGGAAAATATCCCATTATAGTTAATTGGGGGAGGACTTAAGGGACCTTCAAACTGTGGGCTGGCGCACTCAGGGGAAGTGCTTTCATAGAAGGACTCGTAAGCGCTGCAGTAATTGTAAGGTTTCATGGACTTGGAGTTGTCGAGAGTCCCATGCCCCGGGGGGGTGCCAAGCTCAGGGCTGTGGTAGGGGGGGTAGAAGGTGGAGTAGGGCGAGCGGGTGTGATGGGCGCCTTCGCCTGCCTGGCCCATCAGGAAACTTCTGGCATTCAGCTGCAGGCATCCCGCCACCAAGTTTGTCGTTGGCTGGGACAGACCCTTGCACAAGTTTTGGACGAAGGTGAGCAGGTCGGGTCTCTTGCCAATTCGCAGGATCTCAGAAAGAGCCCAAATGTAGTTCTTGGCTAGTCTTAAAGTTTCTATTTTGGACAGTTTTTGTGTTTTAGAATAACAAGGGACCACTTTCCTTAAATTGTCCAGGGCGTCGTTAAGGCCGTGCATCCGGTTCCTCTCTCTCGCGTTGGCTTCTTGTCGCCTAAATTTGATCCTTTCCATCCTTATCTTGCTTGTCTTTTTTTTCCGAAGGCCCCTTCGCCTGGGCAAGCCGTTCTCATCCTCCTCTTCTCTCTCTTCCTCCTCCTCCTCTTTTTCTGTGTCTTCTCCAGGAGATCTTTTAATGTTCTTTCCTCGGAGCACGATTTGCTTTGAGAAGCTTTCTGGGTTCTTCATTTGCTTTTGGTCATCACTTTCTCTGGGAAACTTTCTACACATCTGGGATTCTGGCATTACAACAGACTCATCAAACGGTAGTGTTAACATGGTTCTATAATCTTAAGTTACCTGAAAGAATGCCAGCACAATATTTAAATATTTCCATTTTTAAAGTTTGCCGACTTACACACACATCCTCATGCACCTTTCGTGTGTCTGCATGCACACTCAGTGTACATGAGTGTCTGTGTGTGTACTGAAATGCATAATATATAAAATATAACACACTTTTTTTGCATAAAATACCCGTTGAAAACACTTATTAAAAAAAAAAATAAAAGCTGCACAGAATTTTAACATCACTCGAAGCAGTCACGATTTTGCAACTAAAACCCCACATTTCTCACAGATAACTATACAGTAAATCAATATTTAAAATGTACAATTAGCTCCCTGGTCATTTATCTTATTTTTAAACAAGCCCTTCAAACCTTTACCACAGTGGAATTCAAAGAAATGCAAAACATGATAAAACAATACAGAAATTTCATTAATCCAAATTCCCCAGGGTGAAAAACTGAGGCGAACAAGAGCACTCTTACAATTGAAAAGTGCCGTATCTCTATTAACTGATGGATAAATATTTTTAAATCACTTTTGGACTTATATTTTTAAGTTTTCTCCCCCCCTCCCCATTTTTTCCCTTATGAATTGAGATACTAAACTCTAATAAGTTAGAGTGGGTGAGAAAACAAAATTAATGGAGCATTCCCCCCCCAATCACGCAATAACAGTTAAAAATGAATTTTTTCAAGTAATAAGTTGTATGAAAATTGCATATTACTTTTTTCATATTATGAGAAAATCAGAATGATCTAACCCTATCCGTATCCGGATTAGAGTTAGGAAATAAAATCCCCCTACCTTTATTTTTCCTTTTTCCCAGCAAAAATTCTAACTGATACTATCTGTTTAGTTGAAATAAACTTATTTGAGGTTTTTTTCCTCTTTTTCTTTCCTCCTTATTTTTCTTTTCTCCCCATCAATTGCGGTGGGGGGAGGAGGTGAAAAATTCCCTGCACGCTATAGCAGTGTTTATGTTCTGCGAGGCTCAGACGTCTCCCTCCAGCTCGTAGCTGACAGGAGCGGTCTGTGGATTCTGACTGCAGTCCTGCACGTGTGCTCAGAATCCAGTCTGGAATAGAAAAATAATTTCCTTTCCCCCCCATTATTTTGCTTTTGTTTGCAGTTTGGGAGCACCAAAAGCTGGGAGCCCATGGTCCTCAAAGAGACAAGCAAACCGAATGCAGGGACTTTTACTAATAGAACAAAACTAAACAAAAACCCCAGTCAAAGACTAACTCTATCAGTATTGTCTACACACTTGCAATATTACATAACACCAAGGAAAGTCTGCAATTGCATCAGAAGAATAAAAATGTTAGGAGGAGTTATTAGACAGTAAATAGCATACATAAAATACAAGACAATGATACTGTATCTTTAAACACTTGCATGCACACCCAGCACCAACTGAAATATATCTTTATTTGTATTACCTTTAGCTTTTTATTTCATTCAACAATCAGTTTTCATTTTTTGCCTTCCAAATCTTTTCAGTCTGAATGTCGCATCGTCTCCTGGAGTCTAGATCTGTGTATATCTGCACTATCTCATTGATCTCTAAAAAGTGACATTGATGCCAACTGCCAGAGCTGGTACCCATGCCATCTGCTAGTGACGTCACGGGGCAGAGAAAACCACGTGAGCCTTTCTCCTGGGACCTTCATTCTGCACTGATCATCTGGCATCCCTCTAAGTGGGTACCAGCATTCATGTATCAACACAGAAGGTTAGACTGATAGAAAAAAAAAAGAGGGGGGGGGAAAGGGAAAAAAATCTGCACCAGCATTTCACATACAGTAGGTGCATTTCCACTGGAGCTGCTTCTTTTTAGCAGTCTAGCTGCACGGATAGACGTGCCAACATTTGGTGCTATCCCTGCCTACAGGTACGGCTGCCCTGTGGTTATTAATACAGTATTGTTTATAGGGAAAGTGATGGCTTGTATCTATCCGAGTCCCTCCAGTGCACCTGGTACCCTGAATAAAAAACACCCGGGGGGGGCAAGGAAGGGAAGGCAGTAATGGGGCAGTAATGTTGGTGCTGTAAAACATAGCACAATCACAAAAAGTAGTTTCTGTGTGAAGATGCTGGGAGAGATTTTTGGGGTGTGGGGTTTCTTTGAGTGTGGCATGTTGCCCCAGAGCGCAGGATAATGGGAGCAAACCTCCTGCCAGCTGGAAGAAACCCTTCCCTTGCATCCTTCGGTAGGGTTTTGACATTCCCAAAAGAAGGTATTTGTGAGAAACTGGACATACAAGGTGAAAACGTAACAAACTGATGCTTTATTTGGAAGTGTGTGTCGGGGCTCGTTGCTCCCCATCCTGCCCAGTGTGGTGTGTATGACCAAGGCACACCTGCGTCTGGTGGGGTGACACACTCAGGTCTAACTTGGGGTGCTCGGAGGGTTTGCGCTGCTGCCAAATTGTCTCTGCCTGCCTGGCCTTTTTGCAAGCGCTCTGCTATAATCCCTTTGAAAACTGAGTTATTTCCTTTGGAAGCACACTCTTCTTCCTCCCAAAAATCTCACCCTGCTCTTCCATTTGCCTCCCTTGCTGCTTCTTTCTTCGTGCCCTTGTTTCTCCCCGTCAGTTGCCTCTCCTGTACTCCCTGATCTTCTTCCCTTAACCCTTTTGTCTCTTTCCACAGACAAGAAACTGTTAAATGAAGCTGACAAAGCCTCTCGGCTCAGCCTTACCATGGAGCTTATGGCAAACTCCACCTTGGTGTGTTTGGGGTTTCTGGGTTGTTTTTATTTAAGGAGTGGTGTGTCACATATAAGCGATATCAGGAGAGTTATAGGGGGATGGCATGTCATCTTAAAAACAAATATATTTCATTTTAAAGTTTGCTTTCATTATTATCGCGTATCACTGCTTTTTAGTGTCTGAGTAATCTCTGCTTTTAAAAAGTGAGTGACCGAGTATGCTTTTAGTATTAAAATAATCCCTGGCAGAGCTGCTATTGTTATGGGTCTGTGTCAGCGTTTCCATTATAAATCCTGGTTTTGAAGGGTTTATAACTCATCTGCTTTAATTCGCATTGGGCCCAAGCTTGGCATTAATGTTTTCAGCCCCGATCCAATTATTTTGTTGTCACAAAGTTTCATTTAAATCTGTTTGGGCATTTTTATTCTTTTTTTTTTATTAGAGAGAGGAACAAAAAAGGAGGCAGCATCAGAGCAACGCGTGTGTGTGGGGAGAGCGTGTTGTACAGATCTACATGTATATGCTCAATGATTTTAGAGCCTTTCATTGAAAAAAAAAAGAAGAAAAAAAAGCATTTGAACAAAACTTTGTATTTTTCTCTTCTTTACAGAAGTGAGACATACAGGGTCATTCATTCTTTATGGAGCTCAGGCCTTTTTGTTTAATTTTTTCCTTCCTTTTTTTTATTTTTATTTTTCAAGGAAAATATATTCGAAGTGACAAAGATGCTAAAACTTCAGTGGCAACTGTTCAAAAGGAGCAAGAGCTGTATTATTTGTAACATATCCCAAATATCACAATCTCTGTAAAAGAGGAGAGGGTAGAACCCCATTATTCTCAATAGGAATTTATGTATTAAGATTTATATTGCGGAAGGTCCTAAGGGTTGTCAACCTTTTCAAGGATTTTGCATATTCAGAGTATTATACAATGCACAATCATCTAAATATGCAAAGTCCTGAGGAACCAAACCCTGGTTCAATGCATACTAAAAATACTACAAGAAATTGAAGCAAAGGTTGACATTGTAGTTAGTGTCCTTGTATTAAGGGAAGGACCATCAAAATTTCCAGTTGTATCCCCCCGCCTCCAAACTACACTTTAATAAAAATATTTCCTCCATCCTTTTTTTATTGCTGATGTAGGTGGGGTTTGTTAAAACTCTTCAGATATTACTGTAAAATGCCTTTTTGAACGGCTTTTATACTGCTACTAAAAACCAAATAAATGAATTAGTTTGTGTTGAAGGTTTCCCTCTGTAGTAGTAACATTACATTTTTGCAGATTCTTAATCCATCATTTGACCTTTTTAATATTTTCAAATAAATAGTGGAGAAACAAAATAGCTGAGATATCAAGGTTTAAAAAGCCTCTACTGTGCATGCATAATAACTTTTCATAAGGATTTTACTACGCATTTTGTATTATGGATCCATGATATGCAAATGTGTACTGCTGTTAATATGCATTCACAGCATACCCCATAACTGCTGCTTTGCTGTCTACTGTGAATGCATGTTAAGAATAATACACAAAACACAGTTAAATGCCCTCTATAGAATGGCTGCACAGCAACAAATATGTTACTGAACGCATACCACAATTTTTTTTCTTGTGCCCAGGCTGTATAGTTTTGAATTATAAGTGACTCTATTTCCAATGCAGTATTATCATAGTACGTTTAAGAGAGCCAAACGTTAATAGATTCACTGAAATAATATCAAGTTCAAAGGACTGCAGAGCCGCCACAGTGCATCAGGGGGACTGACCCAAACTGTACTGCAATCAATGGGAGTACTTCCAGTAACTTCCGTGCGTGCTCTTCAAATACCCAGGGAATGTCTCTACTGTGTTGTCTTTTTTTTTCTCTTTTTTTTTTTTTTTTTTTTTGCTTTTAAGTTTTTTCCTCCTCCCCTCCCGAGTGGCCCCTATCTCCCAGTTTTGCTGAAACAGGAGAGCTACATTAAAATTAAGGAACTCTAAGGAAGTTTGCTCAGGACCCAGTCTGGTGTGTGGTGGTCTGGGTCACTCACTGACAGCAATGGGACCTTGTGGTCAGCGGGGGACTGCTCAAAAGGGGGGTTAGCAAAATCTTTTTCTTTTATTTCCTTATCTTTCTAACCTAGGCACTAAACACCCCAGCAATTTTGTTCCTCGTGCGTGTAAAGTCATGGTGACAATCCTGCAATGCCAAACTCCCTCTTCACTCATGACCTGGCATGAGTTTCCCTGCCTCCCATGCACAGCCTAAACACCATGGGAAGATCAGAAATGCCCTCTCCAATCCTGCTCACCTCTGGGCAGGCTGCAGTGTTTGCTGTCTATGCTAGAGTAAATCCATGGATAACACTATGAAAAGCAATGGCTCCTGGCTCCAGGCTCCTGTTGAGTTTGGAGCTCAAGAGGAGATGGGAAGAATGCTTGTGGGTTTTTTTTTTTTGTTGTTGTTGTTTGTGTGGTTTTGGGGTCTGGTTTTAGTTGTTTGGGTTTTTTTTTTCACTTTCATTTTTATTTTTCTTTTACAAAAGTAGAACAATAGTGGATGGTGTCTTGTGCAGGGCTCTGGTCTGTCACCCCCAGTGAGTTTAAGACTGGGACCCTCTGGTGAAGGCAGAGCTGTGTCCCTACAGAAGGAGCTGCTGAGGGGGGAACCAAGACCAATGTGCCATATGCCAGGTGCCTGTCCTGTGTGCAGACAGTACACTATGAACTGAAGTGACGTGTATCCCTGTTCAGGGGCGACCTGGCCCCTTTCTGCCTCTCTGTCCCCAGTACGCTGCCACAGACTATGAACTGCTTTGTGAGGGGAACTTGATGCTCCCACCAAGTTGACTAAGCCCTCTCCCACCAGTGATAAG
>JBCJKH010031187.1:4080-27055 GCA_039877255.1 Loriculus beryllinus | reverse complement strand
GATCTTTTCCTTCCTTTCCACTGTCTCTGGAAGTGTTCAAAAACCATGTAAATTATGCCCTCAGTGGTATGGTTTAGTGGTGGTCTTGGCAGTCCTGGGGTAATGATGGGACTTGATGATCTTAAAGGTCTTTTCCCATCTACTTGAGTCTATGATTCTAAAGGGACAGCAGTGATTGGAGTTCATGTTTTGCCTCTTCAGGCTGACAGTGAATTTCTCACACTTCTCAAATTGACTTCTCACATTTCCATAGTATGTCAAGTTCTTCTCCAGAC
This sequence comes from Loriculus beryllinus, assembly GCA_039877255.1. NCBI lineage: Eukaryota > Metazoa > Chordata > Aves > Psittaciformes > Psittacidae > Loriculus > Loriculus beryllinus. The sequence goes on along the minus strand of JBCJKH010031187.1, from coordinate 26,780 downwards.
ATGCTTGAAAATACAGTTTAAGCTTTTATTCTTTGCACTTTATGGTGATGATGACCAAAAACTTCTATTGAAGCCAAGCTGACAAAAGTAGAAGACACATGTATTTCTTGCCTTAAAGCAGAAAAGGTCATCAGCATCTTTACTTTCTTCAAAAGCCACAGCAGCAACCAAGTGAAAAAGTAGTGATTCAGTTTGTGAAAGAATATAATCTGAAATTATTATAGTCTGTCTAATAAAATTAAAAATGAGAATGTTTCCATTTTTGTTGCAATGCCAAATTACATGTTTCTAGGCCTACAGAGGAAAAAGGGTATATAGTAAAATACATAACAGATAATTGCTATTTTTCTTTATATTGGAAATCTTTGTCGTTTAAGGCATTCACCTTCTATGTTCTACTTAGTAGAAAGACAATATTTTAGAATTATATTCTGTTTACTTCACTAGGTTCATAATTCCAATGTATTTTAATGAGGAGTAATCAAGAATATTTCTTCCCCTTCCTCTCCCCTATAATAAGTTCTTGGAATATAGACTGTGATTAGCAGCTTTCCATGAGTTTACCAGTCTAGTGGAAAATTTCCTATCTTAATATTTTCTTGAGAAGGTTTAATCAATATTAGATAGATTCCTATTAGCTTGATTGGTGTTTACAAAATAGTTCAAACATGTTTAATAGGTTCCATCATCTTAACAAAGTGCATATTGAGAAAAATGCTTGAACAATAAAAATTACTGATTAGAGGAGTTTTATTTCTAATGAAATATTTTCTTTCTACCAGTGTGGCATTTTGAAGTGTGTTTTCACCCATGTATTACCCAGTTAGTTTTACACAAATGTTCTAAATTTTAGAGGATACTTTGTAAACAATATATCATAGCATGTTGAATAGATATAACATGCATTTAATAAAGTCATTTGAACTAGCATTCAGTCTAGACATTTCAAAATACTGAAAAATTGTGTCAGATGCATCTGGATAAAAAGGCAAAAAGAAAAAAGAAAAGGAGGATGTATTTTATGTTTCACCTATACATAATAAAGCTTCTAAGACTTTCTGGATTTCATTATTTTTTGCACTTGAATATCATTATTAATAAGAAGCAAGGAGTCTTGATTTAGAAGGCTGTCAGTGATGCAGAATCTTTTGCCACATGAGACAATCACTCTAACAGCTGCCTAGTTTTAAATCTTTAAAAAGGTGGATTTATTTCTATTCTGAATTATTCTATTATCTGCTGCCTGTTGCCAGGACTGAAAAGACCATAATGAAAGTTTCTCTCCTGTATAAGTTCTTACCTGATCAGTGGGCCTCCGTTAAGCTTTTCTTTGTAAGCCAGGCTAGGTTCCCTGAGGTTTTGATTGAAGGAATTACATTTCTGTTATTTTAATTTTTTTTTTCTTTTTTCCCCAGGCAATAGATTTTCTTATTGTATTTGCATTGTTCTCTACTAATGATTTTTTAATGAGGAAAGGCTAGTAGCATAGCCTTCCTTTTCTCACTTTTGACTTATTTATGCTTTGAAGGGTAATTGTTTTGCTACAGAGTTTCTGAAGCTGATGTTGCCACCATTTAAGCAGACACTGCTTTCTTTGTTCCTGGATGGGTACCTACCTTGGCCACATCATAAATACCAGATTTGATTATACCCACCTTACAATACAATTCAGATTGCTTTGCATCAGTAACTTATTATCTAAATAATTCTCAATCTCTGTGTTATTTTTAAGACTACTAGAATTTATTTATTTACCCACTGTTAAACAGAATTGTTAAAATACATACAAGCAAGGAAAAACTCTGCTAGACTTCCACTAGAAACAGAAGTATGTGATGATGAGCATTTCCTCTTACCGTACATTTGAGACCTAACAAGTATACAAATCCATTTGATGTGCAGTATAAATGTTGGTTTGTTGCAATTTCATAGTCAAATATTGCATGTTACCAAACTCACATACTGTATAGAAATCTACATGTTTTATATTGAGAGTGTTATCTATCACCTCTGTCAACCTGTCTTATAACTTTAACAAAAAAATCAAGTTACTTTGATGGGATATATTTTTCACAAATCCAGGTTGATTGGCATTAATTATGTTCTCTTCCTTTAATTCTTAATTGTAGTCCTCTAGCATCCATTCCACTATTTTGCATATGATTGACATCCAGCTGACAGGTCTGTAATTGCTCTCTTTAAAAGCTGTAACATGTTTGCTCTCTACTACTGTTCTGGAGCTGACAGAGTTGCTGAAAAGCCATTTTAATGGTGCACAAAGTTTGTCAGGCAGCACTTTTAAAAGTTTTGTATGCAAATTTTCTGGATACAGCTATTTTAAAATTTAATTCTGCAATATTTTCTGGTATTGTTATTAGAATGTAAAGAATTCAACCCTTGTTATTGTGTGACATACATATATAAATATTGCTGAATTGGATTTTGATGGAAATTATGTGTTCTGTATAACAAATATTATTTTTCATCTGATAAGTGTATAATTTAATGAATCAATATGTTTGGAAGTTTTTTGTCTGAGGAAATGGATTTGATTCCTGAAAACATCAAAAAGTCAGGACTTAATAATCTTTAACTCTGCTGAACAACTCTTACCAAGTACCTGTAGTTCTTGTTTACAGACAGTATATGGCTTTTTTAGACTACTTACAATTTGACCTGACTTTTTTCCAAATCAGTGGCTTTGATTCTGCTTTTTCATAGAGCATTCAACCAACATAAGTCAGTATGAGCTGACTTTCAAGACAAAATTCCCTTCTTTGTATGTTATTTTACATCTGTACAATTACAATAGCTGCCTGGAAAACAAGTGATTTGATAATTAATAGCAGCAAAAAAGAGACAAAAATTATTATAAAACCAACTAAACAAACAAAACAAGTCTGTATGTATGCCAAGATGAAATAAATAAATAAATTTATTTTAAAATATTAGTCAGGCAAACAGTGAATAAGTCCCTGAAGCCGCAATATCTTTCAGCTACTGGGAGTATGTGAGAGTGCGTACCTACTAATTATAGCCATTTTGAATAGCATAGAACCTTTAAAACCAAAGTGTGCTTCTCGTCCATCTCCACATTCAAAAGGCAATTTCTGATCTACTTCAGCCTTTTGAGTGTTTGGTATCTTTTCAGTTTCTGTAAGGCATTGACCTTTTGGCCCAATTTGCATTTGAAGTCTGAGCAAATTTGGTGTTATTAAGCTCACCAGAGAAATAGGTATTTCCTTTGATGTCACTGTAAATGAGTCAGTTAACTGTCTGCTGCAGCTGCTGGTTCATTAGGCTTACTTCCAAGACATGTCTGCTATCTGTTCCCATTTCAGGATTCCTTGACTGTGTGCTGTAGGAAGAAAATCTCCGTGTACCACATGAAGTGTGGCATGCTGTGGCATATTGTCACATCCCCATTTCTCCCCACCCCAAGGTCTTTCATCTTCTGTGGTTGGATCTATTCCATTCTGCTGCTCCACTGCTACCTGAGGTTAACTCTTCCTTCATATTTGGTAGCTATAAAACCAGTTAGAGTCACAATATTTGTGGGAATGCAATACTTTCTTAAAATAGAGAAAATCAAAGAGGATATATACAACTTAATATGACTAATTTCATTATCCACAAAGAACTGGCCTCACTTTAATTTCCACATACATTTAATAAAACGAAACCTTGCATACCTTGATAAGCCAAACTCACCCTTATCTTTCCATTGATCAAATGTATATGTTTAGGATGGCTTACAACAGTAGATGAAAGCAGTTAGAACATAAGAAACACCTCACTTGGTGAGATGAATGTTTTGCTCAGACCAGTGTGTCTCCTTCAGCAGCAGTAGCAGGAGGTGCTGTTAACTGAGAGCATGAAATTTTGGCCAAGGCCTCCAGTGCATTCCCCTTGCCCTCAGTCATTGCCACCCTTTGCCTTCTCTCCAGAGTGAAGAATTTCTGCCTCCACCCTTTTCATCATTTTTCTTGCTGTTCATTATATCCTCTTTAGCTCCATTGGCTCACATCTCTTTTTAAGTTCTTACTTTCCGGAAACATAAAAGGCAATTTAGCACTTTATTGTTTAAACATGAGGTCCCAATATATTGACAGTCAGTCCTGAAGATGAAAGCAGTATTCATCAGTGCATATGAACCATATCTGGAAGAGCACAGTCCACATTCCTTACTAATTCTATTCAGTTCTGTCCAGGTAACATCAGGCCAAGATCATTAATCCCAATTTTAATTGCTTTTCTCTCTCATTAATTGTCTGTGTTAGAAAGCTAGGTCCATCCAACTGTGGAGAAGGGACAATTAAAATCTTTTTGATAGTTATTGCCTAAAAAAGTTGCAAGTAAAGAAAATGTTTCTGAGCAGAAGAGAAAGATTTGTTCACACTGGACACAAGTATTGAAGGTATTTCAAAAGGGCAGCTTTGAAAATTTGATTTTTAAAACACAGTATCTTTTTAATGACAGTTGTATCCCTGCTTTTTATTTTCAATGACAATAGAAGGATACATGCCTTTTGTATCATTGTGCTTAATTTTTTTGTGTATAGCTAGAAATATCTATGTTGTATGACTTGTCCAGCAAGATAAATGAACGTCTCTGAAAATTACATTATGTATTTCTGGGTGCTTCAGTCTGTAGCAATAAGTAGGAGCCGTGCAACAGTACAATTCCTGACAGGCTTTTCATTTTCATCTTTCAGAAAGGAGTTTTTAAAGGAGTAAACTTATATACAGCAATCACTGTAGTGAACCTTGCAAAAAAACTTTCACATTTTTTCTTTTCATAGTTATTCTAGCAAAACAGGTTTGGGGCTTTTTCCTCCTTACTTAACTTAATGCTAAAACAACATCAGTAGTAGACAGTGATGATTTTAATAAGCACTTCCAAAAGCAATTCAGCCTTTAAAATGTTGGCTCTGATACTTATACACCCATAGTATGATATTGATTTTTATTTGTTTGGGGTTTTTTTCTGCTGTGGATCTTCTCGATGTTGATAGGAAAAAGTTACTCTGGGTCTTTGTTGAACTGCTGCATTTGGCTTTTAGCTTATAAATTTTATCTTGTTTCTGTTTCATCTCTGATAATGTCTACTGTGATATAGAGTAACACCACATAAACATAGGCTAAGGAAATATTAACTGTGAAGTCTGGGAAGTTTGAAAGCACTGAGAGTGAGATTCTGTTTACAGATACGATTTGAATTAATACTGCTCATTGATTTTTATACTTGATCAAACACTTTTTCCTTCATAAACCATCATTTTTAAAATGATCCTTAGAAAATGGCAAGTATTTTTTTCTCTCAGTTTTCACCATGAAAATAAAAAGCCTGGAGAGTCTAAGCTCAAATACTTAAGATTTTACAAATTTATAAGCAACAAGGTCTTTATGTAAGGTCTCTAATTACAGCATGGGCTGTGACAGTAATCCTTTGCTTGGATTATGAATGGGTGTACACTCTGTGTCACGAAAAGCCTGCACCCTGAATGACCTCAACTGGGATGAATCCTGAATTCACGGATCCCTGTCACACCATTTGGCATCCAGCATACCGTCACTGTGTGGAATTTTTTTGTATACAAATGTGTCTCATATCTTTTTCCTATTCAAATTGGGCTGGGCCCAGGAAGGGTTCGTCTGCAACAGCAGATTTTGGTGCTCAAGGGAATAGACCCTGTGCTGCTATCCCCTTTCTTCCTATTAGTAACTTACAGGATCTGTGTGGCATCTGTCTGACTTTTGGCAAGGTCAGGATATACTCAGCTGAATAGAAATTCATTAGGAGACCCAGATTAATTATTAGTAAAGGCTTTCTCTGGTGATTTAGGTTTATTTTCAAGATTTCAATGTATTTCTTTTCCCCTTTCCTTGCCTCCTGTGGAAGCAAAATTGCAGCAATCAACAAAAGCTTTTACTCTATGCTTTTCTCTTAGTTTAATGTTCTGTCATATGCAACACCTATATCTTTAAAATAATATAAGCAAAGCAGCATATATATCCAGAGATCTATTGAATGCACCAATGCCTTTTCCTGGTCTTTACCTAGCTGCAAGTGTAGCAATACTCCTCTGTACATAATTACTCTGGGTGCAGAAAGGAAGATGAAATTTTGCCTGAGAAGCCTTTTAAGGATTCCAAATTAATCTATATGTTTTTCCAAAAAGTAAAACTCACCTTCTGGAGCTAACATTCCCTCTAGGCAAGTTGTGATCCATAGATTATGGACGCAAAATGCTGTAGCTGCTCCTTTGAAACCTTTGCAGCTGAAAAAGCCTGAGTGTGCTTAGTCTAAAAGACTAATTACAGTTTGTCCTTAGGAACTTTGTGCCCTCCACACAGAAGAACCTTTGTTGCTCAAATGTTTCCACCTCTCCTGTTGCAGTCCAATTTAGGAAGAGTCATTGTGATTACACAGGATGCAGTGTTATAGTTTTGTTATTCTGCTAAAAGGCCTGTGAGAAGTACATATGCAACACACTTCTCATGCTGAATGTCTTCATTGTGTTTGTTTAAATAACGTTACAGTTTATTCTAAAGCTTGTTGATAGTTTAATATAAGGTTCCACAGAACCAACATTACAATACAGTAGTAGAAAAAATTCCATCCTAGGTCTCAGAAGTTTAAAATTTCCTTCCCAGCTGTATTCTGGCTTAATGAGTTTAATTAGATTTCCTAAACTCCCTTTCCAGTTGTGTGACAGCAATGATACCTACTTCCTGCATAAAACACTTCACAGTCTATTGAGCAAAAGCCCTACAAAACCAGTGTCCAGCAGAAAAAGCTGAGTGCAGAAGATACGTATTATGAGTCAGAAGCTGAAAGGTGGCTAACTCAGAACAGAGACAGGAGAACAAGGACTTCAATCAGAAGTAAAAAGCTGTGTGGAAGGAGATGTATAGTTAAAGCCATACATAGCTGGAGTTTTAATAACTGTTGGAAATCAATAAATCCATCCCACATAGAATTAAGGATGTTACTATCTTATGTAGTGGTTTCTGCCCTTTTCTTATTTTTGAATCTGTATTCTTTTGGGTGCTTTCCTCCTTCACAGACATAAAGAATATGAATGGTCATATATAAGTCAAGACACAAAGTCTCTTCAGCAATGACAGTGATTGAATGCATGGGGAAGAAAATGAATGCTTCCTCCAAACATTCTCCTGGTAATTCTAGTCTAATTCTGGTAATTCTAGTTTATGGACTTCTTGAGCTGCATAGTAAGTCTTGCATTTAGTAAGTCTTGGTGGATTTATCTTTCATAGACTTGTTTCAGATCCATGTAAATATTCAACATGCATTACTTCCTTTGATGAGGAGTTCTATAGGTCTGTCACCTATGAATGTTTTGTTTCTTTGCTTTGACCCTAATACGAACACTGGCTTTTGTTCTTCTTTCAGGAGAAAGAGTCAAGAGTTTATCCCTACCCACCAGTTCATGTCACTCAAGTTCTTAAACCACTATTATTCAAGTCTAACAACCTTGTTCAGCATAAAAAAGGAAAACATCAATAGTTTTGGATTTCACTTTTTTTTTCATCTTTTACCCACCCTCTGAAGACCCGTTATAGGAATGAACTAGTGTTACAGTAGATGTGTCTGAAGCCTGTACGCATAAAATTCATTTAGTAGACATTTTATATAGTTTAAGTAATTAATTTCATAAAAAAAAATTGTAGAAGTGGAAAATGGTATATTTCTTTGCAAATAAATTTTCCTCTCTTCTTTAGTAACATATTTTAATAATGTCCAACTTCTAAAATTACTAATGAGGACTGTAAATGTAAGTAATTAAGCTTAAGGCTTACTGAATTAATCCTTAATGTGATTAATTTTTACATTTGAAAGAGCTATAGAATAATTGACTAATTATTATAATTGACTTGCTGTACTCATCAGTTTGAGTAATAAATATAGCGTTACATAGATGATTCTACAGCCAGAATTCTATAGTCTTTTCTACCTTATGTTTAATTTTGTGCTAACATTTTTAAAAAGGTGTACCAGAATTTTTAAAAATATTTTCATTATTAACCCATTTTGTTAAAAATGGTGAAAATTATGCTCCATACTCCCCTTTGTCTTAGCTGAGCAGACACCATATAGTATGAATAGTATAGAACATCCCTTTGCTCAGTTTGCCTGGTGATGTCCTCTCCCAATACCTTTCCCAACCGTAGCCTACTGGTGATAGGAATGTTGGAGAAATAGCCTTGATGCTGAGCAAGGACTGCTCAGCAGGAGCCAAAGCCTCGGTGTGTCATCAACGCCTTTCTAGCTACCAATACAAAGCACAGCACAAGAAAGGCTGCTACGGGGAAAATGAACTCTATCTCAACCAGACCCAATACAGCTATCTAGTTTTGAGTCCTGAATAAACAAAGGTCATGGAGCATTACTGAATAAATCCCCTACCTAAACTACAATATAATATATGATCTGATTATTAGATGTCTTATTACAGGAAACTTGCTAGCACTGTGGGGAAACTGCCTTTCGGTTCAGCCACTGCTGTCACTGCAAGAATTTTTTGAGCTTTTCTGCTCTGAGTTTCATTTTACCATTGACTAATTGCTTCAAGGATCTTTTTGTTATTTGCTGGTTTGCCCTAACAGATTCTGGTCAAATCACTCTGTGACTGGGTCTGGTTAGTAGATTTTGCTTCAAAAGGTCTGCTAGATGAGATTTGTAAAGCTTCTGTCCTGTAAGACACCATTAGAAATCTTCCCTTAATTTACAATTACATTTGAGACACATCTGATAGCACTTATTTAATCGGTATAATGGTTGTCCCATTAAGCAGTGATGGTCGTGTATTTATTGAAGCAAAATCAAGTAAAATGCCTTGTATAAATATAGGTCATCAGTAGCTACCTTTCCCAACTACAAACCTTGTTAGAAAATAAATTAGTTTGAAATGAGCTAGTTTCTAAAAGCCTATGTTGATTGGATTCATTGATTCTGTTATTTATTATTTGAGCCATAATTTGCTAGGATTAATCGCATGGTGACAGTCCAGTAATTACTCAGGGCATCTCATTTAGCCTTTTACAAAATGGTATATTTACTTAGTTTTGGTCTTTTCCAACTTTCCTGCTGTTTTGCGTCTCAACAATGTCAAAAGTTTTTGACCAGTTCTTCAAAAAGTTTTTGATGCAGAATTTAAAAATATTGATTTGAGCAGTTCTAATTAAATGTTTCTCCAAGTGAAATATAAGAAATTTGGTCTTCAACCTCACAGAATCTAGTATGCACCTGAGGCATAGATTAATGACCTGATAATACATACCATTTAATATCCCATTCCTTAGATTAACCAGCTCAACTGGAAGCTTTCCAATAAAAAAGTGAAAAAGGCAGTATCTGTTAGAACTGGCTAAGTATCTGATATTAAAGAAATGCTGCCTTTGAAGTTTAAATGCTGTTTCAAAACCCATACTGTGCTACAAGTTTTCCAGCAGCCAGGACTATAGAACAGAGTTTCCTAATGTTTTATTCATAACAGGTCAGGTAAAGAAAGAGATACCATGCTGAGCATTGCATGAAAAAAATTAACTGTTAATCTGATGCCTACACATTCAATAAAGGCTCTCAAAAATCAAAGCAGGGTTCCCTGTCTTTTAGAAGACTTGCCCTGTTTCTGTCATGGTATGTGCTGCACTGCAGGAGACTGCTTTGCAAGGACAAGAGCTCCTGGAGAAGCAATGGTACAGGAGGATGTGCCTAGAGAATGGATCCCTGGCCTTGGACCAGCAGATGGACTTCTGCTGAAGGTGCTTTAAGTCTCCCTCCTTCAGGTGTTGCAGTCTGAGGGAGCATCATGTTTTTTCCTCAGGAGGTGTGTGATCGATCAAAAGCTCTGTTTGGAGTTCCAGCAAACGGCCGTAAGGCTGCATATATCCTGTGGTGCACAGTGCAGGAGCATCTGCTAGAAATGTACCCAAGTAAATAAATTTACCCTACTAATTTAACAAGTATTACTACACATTGTTAAAACTTTTCAATATCTAACAGCTCAGCTCATGAGGGTCCACCAAGATCTTCATAAATACCTACCTAAGAAGGAAACTCTATGATCTAGATTATTGAATTGAAACATATATATGGACCAAAATTTGTTCATTTTGTTCTGCTTGCATTGAAGATTCCTATCCTTTTCTGCTTATTGTTAGCACTTGTCAAATGCTGGCCATGATACTGACAGGTTGTGGGGTTTTTTTCCTTCATATGCATCTGTTCAAAGATCAAATTTAGAACCTTATAAATAGCACTAAGATCATCCCTGCTGAAGCAAGAAGATATTTTAGTTGTTCTCCAACATGTAAATTCAACAGACTGGAGTTTTCATCAAATATCTTAAAAAGTAAGTAACCTTAACTCCAAATTCTTCTGGAAAATAAATTTATCTCTTCTGAACACCATTATACAGTTTGTAGCATATCTGGTTAAGTAATTATTTCATTCCTTATAGTGACAGCAAAGAACATTAAAGACTTTCTGGATTTGAACTGTTGGGGTAGAGATGCCAACTAAAGTTTTTTAAAAGATTTTTTTTAAATTTTTAAAATCTTTATTGAACAAATGTGTAACTGGAGTGCAAATCCAAATAAAACTACAGTAAATAGCTTAGTACAATTAATTTCTATTAATTCATATTTACAGTGTAAAAATTATTTCTGTTCTAAATTTGGAAATTGAATTGTTCTAAATTTGGCATGATTGGCCAGTTGTTGAGAAAATAATATCAGAATAAATTCTACTTTGAATACTCTGGATAAATGCAGGAATTAGATCCCCATAGATAAGTCTTATTATGGGAAAAATAATTAGAAACTTTCATTTCCAGCATTTCAAGGTTCCTGATGAAATACTAATCTTTATAACTTTTAACTTTAAAAGATATTTGCAAAGATCTTTCCTATAAGAAGCATGTGCTTGATAAATATAGAGATAACAGTAAGAGTAACTGTGAGGTGAAAAGCAGATTTTGCCAATAGCATTTGGAAAGTTGGAAAAGAGGGCTAAAGTGAAAAAAAAAGGGACATATTAGGAGAGTTTAATATCTTATATGAAAATCTGAGTAAGTAAATTGGATATGATTATGGTTATCAGTCAGGAGTTTAACTACATAAATGCCATCCAAGCAGTGGAACACATGCATGTATCTGTGCATTTACAGGCAAGTCCTGATCAGAGCATTCCCTAAATCACTTAAGAGTGTTAACTGGGAGGAGAGAGCTCAGAGGGATCTCATCAATCAATGAATATAACCACCTGATGGGAGGGAGTAATGGTGACAAGGCCACACTCTCCAAAACCTGGTGGGACATGGCCCAGAGAGCAGTCTGTTGTCAGTGACTCTGCACTGGATGAGGGTTTGACCAGGCAATCCCCAGAGCACCCCCCAGCCTCACCCTATCAATGGTCCAGGAACTCCTGAACCCATGCACTGCTCTGAGCAGGTGTAATGTCTTTTCCAGCTGTGGCTCAGCATAAAAGCAATACTGAAGTGAAACAGGGTCAGTTCTTGAGATTCTGGCTCATAGAATCAGAATAGTTTGGACTAGCTCATCTCCCCTGCAATGAGCAGGGACATTGCTCAAAGCACAGAAGGTAGACCTGCCAATTTTGAAGCTGTTTTCTGGATTTATACTCGGCCATGCTAATAACATAAGAAGCACGTATACCAAATCTAAGAATTAATAAACTATCTTTGCAATCTGAAACACTCTACAATTCCAAAAAGTACATAATGCGTCACAGAACCAATGTGCTTCATTTCTTATATTGCTTATGTATGATTCAGACAACCAGTCCTGCCTACACACAGGATATGTGAAATGGGCCCAGTGTGGGCAAAATTCAGTTAGAAAAACAGTTGTTCCTTTCTTGGTCTAATCAGTCTACAGCTACAGAGTTGAACTATGGGTCATCAAGAATAAAACACATGTGCAACATATTTTCTTTATTATTCTTTACTATTTACTATTTATTTACTTTTTCTTTACTATTCAGTATACTGTCCTTTTCAAAGGCATGTAGCTAACCAGTGAGAATGTTTCTCTGCTACTCTTAATATGCTAACTGCAGTGTCCTTAAACAGAAACCTTGAATTCTGTGAATATATTTGTATTTTTCTGTTGTTTTATGATAGTCATATATAACATTGCAAAACATAAATTGCTGAAATTAGTATTCATCTTTAAAATGCAAAATACTTTTTAAAAAATACCAATTTCTAAGAATTCAGATGTGGCCACATTTTTTTAGGTAGGAAAAGGACTCTTTAAAGCAATAGTTTACTTGATATATATATTCTTTCAAAATTACTTTTTTTTTTTTTTGTAACAGTAACAAAAGAAAAAGTCTTGTATACCACTTGTAAATTAATATATAATAACTAGAAGTAAGAGAAGACTAATTTCTTTTGTTACAACCAAAAAAGCAGAGGGACAGTTAAAACATAGATATTGGCTTGTTGCAAAACCTATTTCATTAACATTTACAATATTTTTTTCCAACCAGAATGTCAAATTTGGAGCAGTTTCAGATCGACTTTTACCAGTCCAATTATACCATAGATGACCAGGAAGAAGGTGATAACAATTGTGGGTCTAACAAAAACCTCTGTGGAAGCAGAAAGTAAGTATGCTAAAAAGTGTTGCATGGTCAGTATAGTGGAAGTTTTAGTGGAGAATTACAAGCCATAGCAGTAGAAAGACAGGAGGAATCTTATTTCATTATTTTCTTACATTTTTTAAACCTATTGGTGACTTCTGCCCATAGAAGAAGGGAACTGAGGGAAGAAGTTCTGAGAGTTTTGCCCTTAAGGAGATTTTGACAGGACTGCAGTAGGAGGCTAGGTTTTTTGCTACTTTTATGTGTATAGATGTTGCAGCTTACCTAATTAGAGTGACAGAGCTTCATGTTATTAATGTGGATTTTATGGCACATATTGCTAGAAATTCTGTAATCTCAGATTCCAGAAAAAAATTATATCTATATATATGTATGGCTCTTTCATTAGCTGTATAGACATATACGAGGATTGTCACCAGGCTACTTAGTGGAAAAGTCAGGAGTGCCTCGATTTGTGGGTGCCCTCACAGCTCCTAAATTCCCTTTCCCCTCTCCTCAGTCTAGGGGCCTGCATTGTGCCATTGTCTGAGCTGGATGATCACAGAAGTGGCTGCAATAGGCTGCAATGTGCCACAAACCAGCAAGCAGCCCTGCCTGGTTTCTAAGGGAGTTGCAGTGAAGGGAAGCAAAGTCATGTCAGCAGCTCAGCACTCACTACACACAGTGGATACTGTTCCCAGGTTCCCCAGATTGAAGATAGCTTCAAATTTAAACCATGGTACATGGTGAGCAGCTCTAAGCTGTTGTGAAGCTGCTCATTGCAGTTACTTGGCTTCCTGTGGTTTGCTTCTTGTCCTAGGAGCCAGACAGGAGAGCAACCTCCAGCCGGTGCTTTTGTCCCATCGGAAATGCTTCCGTCGTGTCAGAATTACACAGGTCAGATTTTGCAGCCAACGTACAATCCCAGCACTCTCTCCCATCTTAGTTACACTGACGGATTTGACGAGGAACCTCCTTTGCTAGAAGGTAAAAATAAAACCATGCACAATGTGCATGGTTCCTAGGAGTGCCTATAGTTTTATTTACCTCTAAAGAAACTGCAGCAAAGCTTCCTTGCCTGGCTATGTGAGTTTCAGACAACAGCCACTGGCCCCCAAACTTATATTTTCTCATCTGAATTCACACTGGATTTATGCAGCCCGATGACATGTATAGCATATACTTTACTACCACTAGATGACAGCATAACAGTAAGATTTGCGTCCACGTTTCCAAGTATTTTCTCCATTCTGTTTATCCTGCACACATATCGAAACATCTATAATTAATAAATACTGATAATAATCTTTTTTGTATATCTAGTAATAAATTTAATAGTTTTAATAGTTTTCAGATGCTAAATAACTTGTTTCAGAGGGAAAGAAATTGAGAAAGCTGCTTTCATCTTCCATTAGTCAATCATTTAACTACACAAACAGAATCATTCTTTATGATGATTGAACCATCATAATGCTACTTGTGCTACATTAAAAAACAATCGGAGAATCCACTTGTGATTATTTCAGCATAATGTAGAAAGAGCATATTCAGCTTGCTTTTGCATCCTGGAAAGCAAGTGGAGTTTTTACTACTGAAAAGACACCACTACTGTGTTAAAATCAGCAAGATCACACTGTCTGATACAGATAACCGCTAGATCTCTACCTCTCAGACCTCCAAGCATTTTAATTCCACATGCAGCTTACCCTGTGAAAAGGATTTTGAAATACAACTGCTTCTTATCTGCTGGGTTTCAGAGATGTTCCTACCTGTGTACCACATAAATCTGACCAAGTTTAACGAAAAATAACTTTATTTATATAATGGTTTGGCTCAGCTCCAGATGATGGATCAGTGGAATAAAGTAAAGACTTGGCTTTCCAAACAATCTGACACACTGTCAGTCTCAATAATTCTGGCACCCACTTTTGAACCCAGCTTTTCCCTTACTGGAGTACCTCAGGGAAGATGATTCTCTTGCAAGCTGAAGTGTTCCTGCAGAAGTTATAAGAGACATTTTTGCCCCAGTAAAATTAATGGCAGAATTTCTGTTGACTTTAATGGTGAAGAATTTTGTTCCTTTTCTAGGGGTCCTAAGTAATTACTTTTAAAATGCAAAAAAAGCTTATACATCATGCTACAAAGTGTTATTAATTTGCCTTGAAGGGACAAATGTCATTTTTAAGTGCCTCTGGCAGTTCAGTCTTAAGACACATCTCTTGTCAGATTTGCTAGAATTAAAGTATATATATCTCTGTCCTCAGCCTTCTAGAGTATCTTGAGCTCTGCAGTTACTGTTAATTAGCATATTTTTCAACATTTTAGTTAGTGAGGCATTAGATGCATGTGGTTTAAGTACAAGGAAAACAATAACTCAAAAATGCTGAGGGTATTTTTTTTTTTTTTTCACTGCCTAAAATTGGATTTAAAAAGGTAATATTCCAATTTAGAATCAGAACTGACTCTCAAATATACTGCATATATATCAGGGACGTCCTGTGCCTAATACATACGATGTCATCCTACAATATTATCTTCATTAAAACAATTAATTTGATTGCTTGTTTGGGGTCTTGTGGTACCTAATGAGTTTCTGTAAAAGTGCTGTTTTCTAAGGAGCAATTAACAAACCTGGAATTTCTGATTGCAGAGCTTGGAATCAATTTTAAGCATATATGGCAAAAAACATTAACAGTTCTAAATCCAATGAAGCCTGCAGATGGCAGCATCATGAATGAGACAGACCTCACCGGACCTATGGTTTTCTGTTTGGCCCTTGGAGCAACATTGCTGCTGGTAGGATGTGATAGAAATCTTAAGGGAATTCTTTCCTAACAAGCTAATGACTAGGTGATATGCATGTGAAGTTGCAGAAGATGTAGTACTGGCATAAAATGAGTCATTTGCTGCCGTTTGTTCTGAGATTATATATTAAAAAGCTTCCTTGCTTTGAAAGTACCTGCATAAAATTTAAACGTAATGTCGATATAGTACAGGTGAAAGGACATATTACTTCCAGTGAAAAGAAAATGTTACACCATATTTTAGGGTAGGATTTAGTATTAACAAAGCACAGATCTGTGCAGTGTTTATCTTGGGGAGGCTCTGGACCCCTGAAGCATAGCAGTGTGCATTAGGTAAGGACCTATCAAGGAGGTTTTAAAAGAGTAGATAAAAAAGCATAGAAGATCAGCACATTTTTTCTAGCATTCCTGCTACTGTTTTGAAATTGTTTTCTCTCAGTGTTATTTTGGAGAGTTCAGAGACATAAAAAAATTTAATAATAACCTTAATGTAACTAGAATAATTTGGGAAAGGTAATGGAAACAGTCTTTTTCTCTCCACCTCAACTTTGTAATACCTTGATATAAATTTTTCTAGTCCTTTCTTAGTTTATATTCTTTTTCTACATCATCTGTTAAACAAAATATGATAGCCTGTTTAACCTCTTTCTTCTTTATGAATATAGCTTTCCTACAGGAGGCAAGTTGAACAGGGATTGTACAGTACTCCAAATTCATCTATTTATCACTGACAACAGGGGCTCTCCAGTGCTGCTGAAGTACAGCTGTGATTGTCGGCAGCAATTCATCAGTCAGGGATAAGGTGGGACCATTCTGGAAGGTCTTTACTGCTCTGCAGCTGAGGTGAGAGAAATGAGGCTCTAATTCTCCATCTCCTCTGTGACAAATAGTGCTGAATCAGAAGATTCTTGCAAGTTCTCACTCAATTTGTAATGTCAGTGCAGTACCTTGAACGTGCAAACTGCAATATAAATGGCAAGTATCATTATTATTTATGTCCCCATAAAAATAAAAATCTTTTTAAAGGGTGGAAGAGGCAGGAGGAAATGGAATGAGAGGAAAAGATGGTGCGAAGCTAGAGAAGATAGGCTATTTTCCATGTAAAGAAATAGAGGTATGAGGGGAATAAAAGGAGAGAGTGTTGAATTGATTATAATTAGGAAAATGGAAGGAAAGCTAAAAGAAAGAAAAATGGCTGTTATTGATTTTGCTGCCTCAATAGCCAACAATTATAATGAAGATCAAAGCACTATTACTGAAATAAACTAATTGCCATATTTATTTTGGGATATTAAGCAGTTTGAGTGTCATTAGAAAAACAACTATTTTCTGTGCTCCAGTTTTAGGCCAGCAGAACTCCTCTGATACAGTGTTTTAGGGCTGAAACTTCACAGCAATAAGTCTGTTGGAATTCCATGGGCCTGTTCATTTTATCTCAGATGTATTTTAATGCTAAAGTGGCTCTTCAGCTGTGTAAGACATGATATCCTTTTGTGTCTGAATACTTCTAATAGCACCAGGAACATAATTTGGTTGAGAGCTTGTTTCCAAAAATAATTTATAAATTTTATTTAATTTCAGCTTTTAACTAGAGAAAATTATGCAAAGACATTCTTCAAATGGCAACTGTTCTTTCAAAGGACAGAGAAAAAGAGGAACCTGTTGTTAGCATGACAGCAGGACTTGATCTTCCTCATGCTGAAACAGGGCAGCTCCACTGCAGCTAGAGAAACAGCAGGGTGAAAGTAAGCAGAAGTCTGAGTCTCAGCTGCTTTCCATTTTATGCAGTCATTTATATGAAATCAGACTTCCCAATCCACTTAAACTAAGGATAGTAGTACCCCTACTCTAGGCAAATGCAAACAAATACACAAAATTCTGACTTTCTTTTAACCTTGTTCCTTCTGAGGACAAATATAGCTCTTTCCATTCATCAAAGCCTGTCAGACTAATCAAGCCTGATTCTGTTTTTGCTTACATTGCTGTGAATTGGGAGTATTCCCGTGTGTGTGAGTCAATATATTTACATATGTTAAGAAAGACTAGAATTGGAGACGATATGTTCAGCTGCCTTCTTTTTGCTCTCTCATTTCTCTGCTCCACAAATCAAACATTTCACCAAGTAGAGATTTCAGCTAGGTGCTAATGTTAGTGGTCTCTTCATCTCTCTCAGTAGTTTCTTAATCTTAAACTAAGCTGCTAAATAGTGCTGTGTGGAATAATTAAATACACTGAAAGAAGCAGTCTAAAATAATAGCTTGCAGTTGTTGTTGCAACTGTCTGAGACAGAGCTTTTCTTATTTATTGTATAGTAAAGGCTGCCCCAAACCATTGTGGGTATTTAAATTGTTACAAATCTTTAATGACTGAATTGTAATTGATAATAATCTAAGCTGGTATTGCTCTCTCATGCTATCTCTAGTGATAATTAATTTTATTTAGCGAGTCAATTTTTCCTAATTATTTTATACCAGTAGTATCCAAATGCCAGTGAAGGAATCCTCTGTACCAAACCAGGAAGATTTCTTACCCTGTTAGTTCAGAAATAAATTATGCCTTTATGGTGGAACACGGTGTGGAACAGGCAAACACTCAGGACATTGGGAGGATACAGCCAACCTGGCTGTACCTGACCTAACCTGGAGGACTGGAATCAAAGGAGAGCTCGGCAGTGAGCCAGGTCAGGCTGAAAACAGGGTAACAGTGCTAGTACAGAGGCAGGTCTTCCTGGCTGAGTCTGCCTTTCACGTAAGTGTGCACTGCTTTCCCACTAGACCTGGTGAGCTGTCATCAACCTGCAACATTAGGACTTTCAGGGTGTGTCTGCACAGGATCAGGCTCTCTCCACTTCATTGCTTTCTATCTGTCCACCTCAGCTACTGCTGGCATACAGTGATAGCTTCCACTCTAATGGATACAGGAAGAAGGGGCAGAGGAGAAGGGTCCTCAAAGTTGATTTCCCCCAGATATTCTTAAAATGTATGGACAAGTAAAGTGGGAGGCCTTCTCAATCCTCTTTAATCATCATGAGAGAGACACTTGTAAATACTACAAGCCATGTAAAAAGCCTTCAGTAATGATTCCACCTTATCCATCCCAAAAAGTCCAACCATAAGCTACAAAAAGATTAAGAAACTGAGACCCTCTACTAGTTTTGATTCTCATGTGGTTTATCATATGCAGTATATAATGTGTGCTATATGTAGGCGTGCGTGTATGCACAAACACACCTGTGGTTTAAGTGTGTACATACATATTATTATATGTCAGGAAAGTGAAGCATTGTGGCCTTTCCTTTGAAAAGTTTATTCCATGGTCCTGAGCTAAGGGATGAGTGCCAGATTTAGCTTTCTCCTTCACAAATGCATTTTATCATTAAGATATAAAGTTCCAAGACAAAGTAAACAAAAACATCTTCATCCCAATCATTGTTTATTTCTGATGTATGAATGTTTATTTCAAAGCTACAGATGTGGAAATGGCAGTATTACATAGCCAACATTCAATATTTTATTTGTTAGAAGCTCGAAGAGAGAGAAAAAATATTTAAGTCTTTCGTGAGTGTTCATTTTTGGGAGTAAACAATGCTTTCATGCCTGCAGGTGATCCTTCAAAATGATATCAGGAGATGAAGAAGTTGGTGGTGCTGTGGCCATTGTTGCCTGTTGTACTAGCTTTGTGTATAAATTAGAAAACATCAGGCTCCAGGCTGTCAGGCTGGTACCTTTCACAGGCACTAAATTCACACAAAGGAATAAAATCTGGAAGAAAAACCACAGTTGTTTTACTTTTTTTCATTCACTGGAACAAAATAGAACACAAGCTGACAGTTACTACTCAGGTTTATGTTAAAATGAACCTGTTGTATTGATCTTACTACAGAGATGTGTCTTTCTCATGGTAGTCAAGGGGACGAATGGACTTATTCACCCTGAAAACCAGGACACTTTCAGCAAAATTTTACCAGTTTTATTGCAGGCCTGCCTGAAGTTGGAGGTTTGTAATAAAATTTAGCCTATCACCTAAGTTGGGTCATCATTTTACTTGGGAGACTTTTCCACAGCCCCATGTACACCTATTGGAAAGATGTTTCATGACACTAAAATGTACTTTCCATAATTTCTTCTCAGTCTGTTACCAATTAAACCTTCCCAAGACTTCCCAACCGATTCCTGTGCTGTTCAGAGCCCAATGACAGTAAGACTGAGAATCAGCTGTATAATTTTAAGATAGCAACAAGCACATTCTCACAGTTGTACCTTGGAAATTTTTTGATGCAAAAATCACCCAACAGTATCATTTACAATTGAAATGATGTAGGTGATGCAGATAGTGTCAATGAGAAAAAATAACAAACCTAGTGCTTGCATTCTGTCTTCTCTTATCATTTTGTAATCACTTTCTCACTTCTGACACTTCCTGCTTACTCATATTTATCCCAGGCAGGAAAGGTTCATTTCGGCTATGTGTATGGCATGAGTGCCATTGGGTGCCTTGCTATGCATGCCCTGCTGAACCTGATGAGCGTCTCTGGAGTCTCGCATGGCTGTGTTGCAAGTGTCTTGGGCTACTGTCTGTTGCCCATGGTGATCCTGTCCTCTTCTGCAGTCATCTTCTCGCTACAGTAAGTACCATTCTATGCCACCAGGAATTATATCTCTCTCTCTCTATATATATATATCTGACAATATGTCAGAAGGCTAGTGTTATGCAAAACATGGGTAGGTGGTGAATTATGACTTCCAAAACTGTAATGAAAAACACCATTTTATTCATGTGTGTGAGTGAAATTGACAAAACTGGACTGTATTTGAGGGGGGCAATATCTATTCATTTTAATATGAGTACTTAATTCCACTTCTTCCCACTTGGATTGAAAGTGCCTTTGATTTCTGCAGCAGCCTCAGATGTGATTTTTGTTTTGTAGAGCCAACAGCAGCCAAACTCAGGTATCAATTTTAAAAGCAACTGCTGAACTTGGTTTTATATAGCTGTTTCTCCTGTTTCTTTTTTTGTTCATAGTATCAGGCTCCCATCCTTATGCTTCCTTTCCTTCTGTAGACTAACTTCTGCATGACAGAATGAAATAATCAAGCAACCCTTAGCGATTTGGAGCATTAGAACAAGTGTTTAATATTTAGCACAGTCATACACTCTGAGGTATAGTTGTGGTGTAATTGCAAACCTGAAAATAACTGGAAACTTTGAAAAAAACCTGTGTGGTGGCGTATGTATCTGTGTGTCTGTGGGTAGGTGTTCAGTAATATGTCTATGAATAGGAAATTTGTATGCAAACCTCTTCTTCCTCCTCATTTGGTAAGCCTTTTGAGATACAGACTGTGTTTACCTCCTGGTTCACATTCAGCAAAGTACAAGGAAGCTCCAGGTCTTGCCTGAAGGCCTTCAGCAGTGCTTTTATCTGTTGTTAGCACATTTTTAATAATGGCTCCCCTCCTTAGTCTTTGTTGTTCACTCACATTTTTAACTCTCCAATCTGTAATGGATGGGGCTTGGCAGCTGACAAATAAGAAAATCCCTGTTTGTTTTCTTTGGAAAAGCAGCAGATTTATATATATATATATATATATATATATATATATATAAGGAAATGATTTACTGGGACAAAGATTTCGGCACAACAAGGTAAATTCTTGCTGTGTGTTTCTATGGAGCTGATAAGTTAACCAGACCATATTCCAAGTATAGAAGTGTTTCTGAGCTGTCCTTGATGAGATGAACAGTAAGACAGTGAAGAAGCCATTTACTTTCTGTTCTACACTTCCCATATTTTCTTGATTAACCTGTTTAAAAATACACCCTAATAAAAGGTGCAGGTACATAATTACAGGACAGATGGGGCGAACTACAAACCAGCTGTTAAAACTGCGCAGGGTACTGTTATCTGTACAAGGAATCCCTAAGCACATGCCACACATTTGTAGAATGCTATGAATTTACAGAAAACACATCTTGTGAAAATCTGTAAATACTGTACTGTGAAAGCCTTTACAAAATTAAGCCATTGTTTCTGAAATTAATTGATAATTTAAGTGCCTGTATATGGAATTCTGCAGTCCCTTCTCATTCACTATATGAAAATGCTTGAACAGAGCAAGTACTCAGGTTAACTATTACGAATGTACTGTTAAAATAAAGTGGCAACATACATTTCATTATTTTTAATTTTAAAACTTACTTAAAATTACAAAAACAGAAATACATTAATGATTTTTAAAAATATTTACAAAAATGTTATTTCTGTTTATTTCAAAGTATAAAGAACTTAAATGTTAACCCAAAGTATAAAGAACTTAAATATTTGTTTTCATAGAAAATATTTGTAATATAATGCAGATATCTATCACAAAGATACATACTAATCCAACAATTTTCAATTTTATGATTAGTTTTTTCACTGTAACTGAATGTAGCAAAATGGGGAGTGTTTTGGGTGTTGAATAGTACTGAAAAGAAAACCAGTTCTCCCATGCAAACTTCTGTGGAACCAGGTTTGTTTGCTGATATCATGTCTGAGCCCAAGCTGATTCGGTCATCTTTATATGATGGGGCTACGGAACTGATGGACAGGAGTAGAGCAGGTGATGTCATCTACCTGGACTTGTGCAGAGCACTCGACACTGTCCCACACGACATCCTTGTCTCGAAATTGGAGAGACATCAATTTGATAGGTGGACCACTCGGTAGATAAAGAACTGGCTGGATGGCCTAACACAAAGAGTTGTGGTCGATGGCTCAGTGTCCAGCTGGAGGGCAGTGACGAGTGGTGTCCCTCAGGGATCAGTGTTCGGACCAGTTTTGTTTAACATTGACAGTGGGATTGAGTGCGCCCTCAGCAAGTTTGCCGATGACACCAAGCTGTGTGGTTCGGTGGATATGCTGCAGGGAAGGAATGCCATCCAGAGGGACCTTGACACGCTTGCGAGGTGGGCTGATGCCAACCTCATCAAGTTTAACCATGTCAAGTGCAAGGCCCTACACCTGGGTCGGAGCAATCCCAAGCAGAGCTACAGGTTGGGCAGAGAAGAGATTCAGAGCAGCCCTGTGGAGAAGGACTTGGGGGTGGCGGTCGATGAGAAGATGAACATGAACCGACTGCACTGTGCGGCTGCAGCCCAGAAAGCAACCGTAGCCTGGGCTGCATCCAAAGGAGCGTGACCAGCAGGGCCAAGGAGGTGATCCTGCCCCTCTACTCTGCTCTCATGAGACCTCACCTGGAGCATTGTGTGCAGTTCTGGTGTCCT
>JBCJKH010031182.1:0-10977 GCA_039877255.1 Loriculus beryllinus | reverse complement strand
CAAGGCGATGAAGCGTAACCCTTCTGGGGAAAAAAGGACTGTCAGTACCTCTTTGCACAAATGGTGTTTCTAGAAAATCATTTCACATTGAAGCTTCCATATTTCTAGCAAACTATTGTCTCTATCCCTGAGACAGCCCCTTAAGAGTATGGTCTGTCTGGACTGCAGGATTCTTCAAATGACTCCATGACTGAATTGTGTGACACTGAGAAAGCAGCTGAGTGAGGGGCCAGGGGTGTCCAACAGCCATGATACCACAGAAAGCAGCCTGAGAAATACTCTTTACCCGAATACACCTTTCAATTCAGTGATCAGCACCTCACAAGAACAACAACAACAAAAATGGAGCAGAGCTAGCTATTAGTTCTTGGGGAAATAGTGTTTCCTTCCCACTTACAAACCTAATTGATTTAACAGCATGGTGGTGTCTAAATATTAGTCTGTATGCAGAATGACCCTGTATCCTGGAGGGGAAGACATGTAACATGACAAATGGCTACAACGCCATTAGAAGTGCATTGTAACCTATATTATCTACTAAGAATCCTCTCTCTGAGGGAAACAACCTGTTAATACATGTCTCAGTTGCTGAACATCAAAAGCTTCTGGGATGAGAGACCGGGGCAGGCAAGAAACAACTACCCTTACGTTAATGAAAAAAGTGCTGTAGGCAGCCAGGAGCAGCAATGACAATCCCCTCCCCAGAATTGATTGCACAGACTCAGAGAGGTCCAAAGTCACACTAGAATCTCTGAGGCACTCCTGGTTCTGAGAAAGAAAAGTCACGATCCAGTAGTCTTTGCAGTACTGTAGACTGAGAAAACAAACCCGTTTCTATTTCTTAACAAAGCCAAAGCATCATCTCATAGGGATCACATTCACCATTTCCGCCGGTGTCTCCAGTCTCACAGTGTTGAAATGGGACTGATCAGCCTACGATGGATTGCACATCACCCAAGGAGAAAGGAAGGCATGGAAAAAGGCATACAGTACATTATATACTGCTTCACAACCATGTTTACAAGGGGTAGGGGTGGGAGGGGAGGATGAAGGTGAGGGAAGAATTATTGCTGTTTCAGTAATACAGTATGATAGCTAAACCAAATCAAACAAGATCACAACAGTCAGTATTTTCACACTGCGGGACGATGGTTCATGTTTTGCCTAAGGATGAACTTGCTTGGGGATTAAGGGGAAAGTGGGAGTCCTAATGAAGGGAGTCAAAGTTACACCTGGGATATCAGCTGCATATTGAAACTTGGAGATCGAGACTGCTTGGTTAGGGGAGCTCCTGGGGGAAGGAGATCTTTACCTTCCCCAGCTTGGCCTAGTCGGTCCTCCTGTAGGCTGATAGTTGAAAACCGATTGGTGTTGCCAGCTGCTAGATTGGAAACACCCTCTGTACCAGCTCCAACACTGGAGCCTGCTTGACTTCCATTCACGTAGTCAAATGATTTACTGGAAGAAGCACTGGCGGTCCTGATCAGGCTCAAACTGTTAGCTTTTGGCACCACCTGCCCAGCAGGCAGGCTGAGGTGTTTCTTCGTAGGTGTCATCTCAATTATATCTGCACCAAGGTCAGTGGACTGGTGCATGTACTGCTTCCAAGCTACTGGATCTCGAGGGCTCTCATTGGATTTTGTTGCAGAAGAGGTTTCTTTATCTTTAGCAGAATGGCCACTTGCTGTTTTCCTTAAGCTGCCCTTCTGGGATACAGTTGATAAGGGTTTGGTCCCAACTGGCTGGCTGCTGAGCGAAGCTCCTGATGAAAATCCTTCATCAGCATCATTAAGATTCACGGATTCCTCTCTTCCATTCACACCTTCAGTATCTATTAAGAAAAAAAGAACAACCAAAAAAATTCCAAAACAATCAGAACAAAGAGTAAGCATTCAAGTTACATAAAGACAAAGATGCGCACAGAACGTCCAAACAAACCTGATTTGCTAATCCACCTGGTTTCCACTTCCTTAAAAATTTCTGATTTGCAGCCAATAATTTTCCTGTCATGTTTACCACAATAATGGAATCTAACAGTAAGTAGTCCCTGAGCTTGGTTTGCCTTTCCTCTACATCACTTTTAGCAGTCAGAGCATCTCCTGAACTTTGTTTATAAATAAAAATTAGGCCCCATTTGGCTAATGTGTTTTAGTTCTGTTTGCAGACGCTGGTGCCTATTCCCTTCCTGCATGTGTTTACAGGGAAAAAAAAAATAATTAGGTTCCTTCCTAGGCCAGCAACCACATTCACAAGGCTTCTGTTGTCTGTAGCTGGCGTATTAAATAATGTGACTATACTTTCTGTTGGAGATTAACCTAATTCCTAGTTCTCCCTCCTCCACAGCTCAATCCTCCCTGCATTTCCAGCAATCCTAGCACAATGCTTCTACCATATTTACTTTTGTCTCAGCATCTGGATTTTCCAGAGGGGAAAAACACCTCAACAACCAACCATAATCTCTGAAACATTTCATGTTGTAGAAGAGGTACTATGGTTTTGACTGGTATCTCAAAATAAAAAAAAAAAAAAAAAAAAAAAAAAGAGGCCTGACAAGCTTCTTTCTTAAATCCTTGTTTTCACGCCTATAATATTATTAGGGCAACTTTTTTTTTTTTTAAATCTTATTCCAATCCTTCTTCTAAGCTCCAAGAAGCTCCAAGTACTCACAGAGTTATTGTTTCAGTAGAAAACTGAACAGCATTCAACTTTCACAATTGGAAAGAGCTTGAGGTTTTGCTCCGCATATCTTGTTTTGGTGAAAAAAAGCCAAAGTTTAACCACATTACTAAAACAAGAGACATTCAGGCTACAAGAATTTTGCTTTTCTTTATAAAAAGTTACAGAGCTTGATTATGTGCAAGAAATCTGCAAAGCCTACGGATCTGTCCAAGCTAAAGCCGCTGTACTGCTCTACTGGCAGTTTGCTCAACTCAGCTTGCCACCAAGCAAACATGTTTAAATCTCTTTTGTGAAATGGGAAAAAAGTGGTGGCAAGGATGTAAGAGAATCCAGCACTTGAGTGGAAACTCATCCTTTCACGCTAATTGTTAGCAGAGCGCTAAGAAACATTTTACATTATGGCAAGCAACACAGACATAAAGCTTTCACTGTTATTGCTGCCTCTATGTAACAGAAGCATAGCCTGATCCAACTTTATATTCTGAAGTGTAAATCAAGATAATTCTAAAGGAGGCTTTATCATTCTGTTTTAAACTAACTTACTTCTTTTCAGGAAACAAAGAAGCTTACAAGATGTTTAACCATCTCCAATCAGACCGCTTTCAGGCCTCTCTCAGAACAAAGCAATGTGAGCTTATTATGTAGCTTTTATGTAGTTCTGTTTGACTCATTAGCCTCCCTGAAGCAGAAAGGTAGTTCTGCTGTCTGCACTTCATGTTACTGCAGTCTTCCTTCCTTGGTAAAGCCTTAGAAAAGGAAGTTTCTCAGGTTTCAAGGACTACTATTAAAATGAAGGTGTGTTACTTACCTTAACTTCCTGTAACTACATTTAAAATATGTTTACTTCGTCCCACTCCTGCACACCCCATTTGGTCAAACTAGGCCTTCGTCTTCTCATTGAGACATTAGTATATTTTCTTACATTAGACAGTGACATATTTAATTCATAATCCACCACATCTCCATCCCCCACCCCAACCTTCCCACACATAATCAAAAATGCTAATATGACAGAATTGGAACATACTGAAAGCAAGAGCACTTTTCCAATAAACCAACATTTATGTTTCCTTTCATGCAAAGCTGGATGAAAGCGTGTTTGGTTACAGGCAGCAACAGCAGCAGCTGAAGACCCCTCTCAAGCCCAAAAAGTTACCTAGACAATACGCCTAAGGTTTTATTATTTCAAGTATACCGGTCATCTTCAAAGCTTAAGTTAAAACATTACTAACAGGATCCTAAACCAGATAATCCTATTCAAGGACAGTGAAGCAGAAGAGTCACACTAAAAAAGTGGCATTCAACCACAGAATTTAAAGACATGACTGAGAGGGGCTGTTGCAAGCTTTTGGATGCTGCAACTATACAGAGGCCCAAGCAGCTCAGCAGTGCTCGAAAATGAAGAAGGTAGAGAAGACAACATGCAAGAGAATTTCTGTCTAGTCAGGTCCACATACCTACAGAAGTTCTCAGTGGGACTGAAGTAATTCAGCAAACACATACTTTTTTCCCAATACATGTTATTTTTCCTCTAAAAACTGCCCTCAGAAACAATAAAAAAATGTTTGAGTCCTTACTCTGTTAGGAGGGGAAAACAGGATGAAGTAATAAATTTCTTTTCTTCCTCTTCCCTTTCCCCCCCAGTAGACCAATAAGACAATTAAAAAAGAAAACAAAACCTACACCCCTATGTTTCCCAAGCACTCTTCTATAGGTCAGAAGAGAGACAGTGCAACCTGACATAAATCATATCAATTGCACTACAGTGTGATTCAGGACTCTCACTGTTTCTTACCAGAATAAGTCTGTCCCCAAATAACTCTTTATTGATGCCTGTACATAATTAATCTTGTAGATGTAGATACAGCATTCTCCACTGATCCAAAATAGTGCACATAACCACAGCTGCTACCACCCAGAAGCAGAATACCTTGCAAGACATTACTGAGTAATTCTTGATACCTTCTGCCTTTTTCTATTTGTTGGGTCAAAACACTGATCTGAAGAAGGGTTTTATATAGCTTTTTAAAGTAACTTTTACTGTTTATCCTTGCTATACATGAAGGCTAAAAAGTCATGAGAAATGGTTAGTCTCCCATTATGTTCTTCGGTATCAAAATGACATTTATGAAAGGGAATTTCCTAGCTGAATTTTTCTGTGAAATCAGCATCAGTAAAATAATAAACCACTATATACACACACAATTCTACGCTGATAATCAAACAGAACTTCACTCATTGGTCTTCTCCCAGATGCCATCAACTGGCAGAACTCAGTTCTCCCAAGCATGTAATTATACATTGCTAATGTTACAGAAGGGTAATCGATCCACTTCTACTGAAGTAAAGTATGTGGAATGATGCTTATCCAGCAACACGCCAAATCACATAGATGTTCATCATACAGAAGGCCACATCTTTATCAACTTCTTTCCCATTTCCTGTCTCTCCCAGAAGGTTCTCTGCAGCTGAAGACTTCTCCATATCCTTCAGGGCATGCACATGCAAAGTTTAGTAAAATGGAATAAAACCAAGTGAACAAGAGAATTTAGAAGACTTATTTACTGAGCATGCTCAAATTAGCTATGCACCAAGGAGTGGATTACAAATTTGCACTAAATACTCTTATGCAACTATCTTCTACAGAAGCACAATGTGCCTTTATTGTTTGGTAGCAACTCTAAGGGCAAGGATTCTGTGGTAAGACTACATTAAATCTCCAAATTTCTCCAGATGATTGTTTCCAGAAGAACAAATCTGAAACCTATGTAAGCCATATCTAAACGTGCACATAAATCTTGTTTATAATCAACCAGTATGCTTAAAGAGGCTGCAAATAACAAAGGAATGTTCAGATGGAAAAGAAGACTTAAAATACGAGAACACTTGAAAATATGTTTAGTTAAATTTAAAAGAAATTAATTCTCATCTCTGAGGAGAAATCATGATTCAAATTCAATACTTAAACCCACATCCTTTATGGAGTAAAGATAAGAAAATTAATAGATAAACTCAAGAAAAATACATTTCTGCCAGCTACTCTATCTGCTATTCTTGAATGCAAAGCAGACAAATGAAGTCTTACAGCATTTGTATGGCCAGCATGATTGAGAATGAAAGCAATAATTGTTTCTGAAGTCTTTAGAAATATGGCAACCTGTTTTCTTCTTGAAAACACAAACACTTTTTTGGTACTTGCCTTCAGAGCAACCAGCTCATTCATGTGTATGCATAATTTTTCAATTAAAGGATGACTGGCAAGTAAAAACATCAGCAGTTGTATGCCTGTCTCAGACAGGCCTGACTTGCAAGTGGAACAGGAAGTTTCGCTCTTGGAAATTTAAAAATTGCAGATTAACAAGACACTACTGTAACAAGTTGTAACCAAATCCATTTATACTCTATACTATTTTTCATCTGGTGCATATTTCCTTCTGAATATTAAATTAAACATGCTCAGTAATAGAAAGTTTCCAAGCAATCCCAAAGCTCTTGGTTATTACCCATCTTTTTGTTTTTGCCATGCCAAGCAGTCTTTCACCACACAGATGCAAGCCCCAGGCCAGCCCATGTGATAACAAAAGATAGTACCTGACCTGATGTTAGGTATATAGGGGATGCGTGTATTGCAAAGAGAAGCTAATACACCCTGGGATAGCGGAAACACACACTAGAATGGAAAGAAGTTCTGCTTGGGGATAGGGAGCCAGGATCCTCCTCCAGCAACTGCCTCACTGACTTCTGCCTCCTCATCTCTGTCCTACCCTCTGTTGTGGCTGTTGCCAAGGTGGGCTCCGGGAAGCCATGCTCAGGGGTCCTGCGCATCAGCACCTCCCCCTCTTGCTCACGTTTGATCCCTATGTCTGTGGAGCCGTGTTGGATCGGTGAGCCAGGTATGCTTGAGTCAGCCTCGTTTGAGAAGTCAAAGCCATCTGGGATTCAACATATAACATTTTAGTGCTTTTCTATTCCTTTCTTGGTGTTCCAACCCAGGCAGGGAAAATAGAAGATTTATGTGGACGAGGAACAAACAAAACACTACCCATGCTTAGTCAGAAGTTGTGAGAACATCCACAGAAAGGGACAGGTGGGCTATACTGCAGACCAGAGACTGGCAAATGAATATAATGGCAACTACCGTGAAGACAAACATGACCCAGAGTTCTGAGAACAGAAGACAGCTACTTGTCCTCTACATCGTGATCCAGCTGAAGATCTCAGGTCACCAAATCCTTTTGCATATGATACAGGGAAAAAACCCAAAACATCCCAACAAACAAAAAACAAACCGAACAAAAACCAGAGTACCACAGGAAAACACATAATCTTTATATGAAGACTTGACTTTAACCTCGGTTTATGTTTAGGTTATTCTACCTTTTACCTTCAGCCGTTTATGCAGCTTTTTTTAATCAATGTTTTATAGATGCAGCAACAAAGCTTTATGACAAAATGGTTTCAAAGCAAGCTTTTTGCTACACCAACACTGAAGATGGCATTGCATCAAGGTAAATATTAGTATGTATTTATTTTTTTTTTTTAATACAGTCAGGCATGCTTCACATGACAAAGTATGCACTGAGGAAAAATAAGGACTTATTCTAAGCTATCCACAACTATTTTATGACATGGCTCCTCATTAAATTGGGCCACATAATGGTAGGATTGTGATGTTCAGCTTTTCCCTCTCCCATTGCCTTCAGCAGCTTTAGGTAGCTGGAACCCTATCAAAGTCTGGATAATACCATTCATTCCCTGAAGTATTTATGATGGGAGGCATTTGAGTTTTAGTGTGGATTAAGGAAAGAACTCAAATTCTAAGCCAAATACCCTACAATTTTATGCTGTGTTACATGGAGGAAGAAAGAAGCCTTACTGAACATTTTCCAGATTCCCCATTTTCTCACCTACCTCATGGGTTATCACCAAGTCAATAAACAAAACAAACACTCCAGATGTTCATGTTCATGCAGTGCTCTGAAGATGTAAAATACTATACATTGTTTTTGAAAAGTGATACTCCATAACAAACAAAAACCCCCAACCAACTGTTCTGCGAACATCCAAAGAAGCCAGATTACAGTGATGATGATGGATACAGTATGTTACAGTATTTGCTCTTGGCAGAGAGAGCTCACCTTCTCTTCTCCAGCGATGACGACGGATAGAAGCAGTTGTAATAGCAGTCCGAGAAATCCTCGGCACTGTTGGAGTAACTTCTACTTTCAGTACCTTCTGGCCTTCCTGTGATGCATCAGGAGCATCAAAGGGCAGTGAGTTCTTCATGGCATTTGCAACCTAAGACAGAAGTAAAATGCTGTACTACTACTGCTCTTGATTGCACTAATGGCAATATTAGATTTCTTGTTGGATACTTAAAGAGAAACAACCAAGAATTGTTAATTATGCCAGATCCCCTCAGATGAATGGCCTCATCCCCAAGATTCAATCACAATGGATAACTACATTGAAAAGCTCCATCATAAACCTGTTCCCAAAAATACAGTTGAATTTTCTTCGAGGTGATTTATTTCATTCCACATTTGCCATCTGTGTTGACAGAAGTAACAATCTACCTATGAGGGTCTCCATCCAAAGGAGACTGCAAAATGACAAGGAAAATAACATTTATGTTTTATGACAGGAATGTCATAAAATTAAGTCACAGGCCAAGCCAATGCAAACAACATACGGCCTTGTGCATGGCATGGGGACAGGAGCATTTTCCACTCCCTTTACTCCATATTCCTCCCCCCCCGCAAAAAAAACACAGAACTAAGCAAGGGGATTAGACTGCAGGTATTTGCAAAATTCAAATAAATAAACAAATAAGTAGATTTCGACCTAAGCAATGAGCATCAAATCATTAAAATGCATTCAGCTCTATTAGATCAAGTTTTTATTGTAACAGGCTATTACAGCGTCAGAAGTTTTGTTTTACATCTTTGAGGAGGACAAATGACTCTTCTGGCTCTCATGTTTCAATTACTACTTTAAATCTTCCATAAAATGCCAGTGTGGGATTAAAATTTTACTCTAAGAAAATGAAAAAGCAACTTTTAAGTTTCCTCGTTTACAAGTAAATTGTTCAAAAAGTGAACTTATGCACCAGCTCCTGAAAAGCAAGCTAGGTCTCTATGGCATGTGCAATATTCAACAGTAATGAAGTTGCTGCAGACAGTGTAGGATTTAGAACCTCAAAAAAAGTGAAAACACCTTGTTTTTCCAAAATCTTATAGACTTTATACATCCAAGCAGCAATAAAAGTATTAGACACATTTTAAACTTAACATCACATTAACATCATTCATAGATCTCATATGTTTCACAGACATCTGACTTCCTACATGTTCTTTACTCCTCCTCTAATGAAGACAGTATATAAAATAAGAGTGTCTGAGACATCTAGACTAAAAATAAAACAACTATGGAAAATGTAACTTGCTAATTTCTATAAAATCCTACCTAGCAACAGCTCCCACTGTAATTTGAGCAGGCTATTCTCTCCACTACAGTTTACAAGCGGTATGAAAAGCAACTTTATGTTGCCTCCTAATAGATTTTCTCTTGTAACAGCCAAAAAAAAAAAGAAAAAATTGATTTTGCAACTTGAGAAAACAGAGTTCACTGTATGTCAAAAGAAACACATTTATTTAAATACATGTGGTCTGTATGTCTTAAATCCGTGTAGTCTACTTGTTAGCTCAAGGCATGTAAACCGGATTTTAAGATGCAGATAAAACTATAAATCTGATCGTTCTGTTGATGTAAATGTGATACAAGCTCCTTCAGGAAATGCATCTTTGCGAAATACTCCATTTTTCTAACAATGCATACATACATTTTTCTTCCTTTTAGACTATGCTCTTTTTCTTAGAACACACATTTTTTTAATTGTTTAAAAATTTATGGGTAGCTGATGAAGTATTATCCACTGTTTAGCATGCTATTACAACTAGGCATTTCCTAGTTTGATGCTATAAACAACATTAGCATGTGTTTCCACCAACCTAGTAACAGAATTAATGCACTTTTTAACATCATCACTGTTTTGCTGATATTCTGAGGCTGCTGAGGCCTTGGAAATGTTAACAACATCCAACAAATTCCTTGAACTCCCAAAGCCTACATGTACCAAATCTGATTAACTAATTAAGTCATTTTTCATTAGCATTTGCAAAAACACAAACTGAGAAATGTACTAAACCACTAGAACAGATCCTATTGGCAGGAATTTGTGTTGTGAAGATTTCTGATAACATTTGATAAAAAGACTGTACCAATGCATATGGCATGCATGCCATAAATTAAAGATGTTTATTCACATTATAATAAAGTAAAAGTGGCTTTCCTACAAGTTGTAACAGGCAAACCACTCATCAACCATGAGAAGAAATTAAACTGTTTCAAACAGCAAAACCACACATAGCATGATATTAACTAAACAAAACACTTTTCACTTCCTGTGAGTTGGAATGGAAGCCATATATCTGATTTTGATCTCCAGATGCTGTTGTGATGCTGTAACTAACCATTAAAAATCTCCTCCACTGCCTTCCTTTCTAACCAGCACAAAAGATTATTGCCATCATCACAGAAATGCTCCTCATCATTCTGCCTTCTACTTGTCCAACACTAATTTGCCCTTTGCTAGCCAATTTTCTCAGCCTCGACATCTGCTTGTGAACTGCTCTTCTATTCAAACATAGGCCTTTTTCCATACCATCCTCTTGAACTGGTACAAACTGCATTCACCCTATCCTAGACCACATTAAAGACTTCAGAAACTCATTTCTGCTTTACTGAACTGCAACAGATCAACAGTACACACTGATTTGCCCTCCCATCTTCTACTCGCTAGAGTTACACCCTCTTTTCAATAGGTAACCTTCTCAATAGGCAGAATTAAAATCTACAAGTTAGTGGCAGAAAGCTTCTGCAACAGGATCAGAAAAGTGACAGTACTTCTGCTTGTTGAACCTTTTACAAATTGTACTTCTGGGGAATGAGAAGAACCATACAGAGATAAAAATCAGCACAACAGTAGAACAATCTAAACCAGTTTGAACGAGTCATGGCTCTTCTCTGACAGAAAAAACCAAAACTGTTTTCCTTCAGGATGTGATAACAACTTGCTCACTATGTCTAATCCAGCACTGAAAGGTAGGAAAACAAACACACACCACAATTCAGACTTGGCAAGCCAAGTCTGCAAGTATTGATGACAAAAGAGGTCTGGTTTCAGGCCAGACATCCACTCTTGCCTATTAGAAAGGAGTTCTAATGAAAACCACATCC
>JBCJKH010031180.1:36667-58591 GCA_039877255.1 Loriculus beryllinus | reverse complement strand
ATACTGGAAGGCTGCTATGAGGTCTCCATGCAGCCTTCTCTTCTCCAGGCTGAACAGCCCCAACTTTCTCAGCCCGTATTTTCTCCTAAGGGAGGTGCTCCAGATCCCTTATAATCCTCATGGCCCTCCTCTGGACTTGCTCCAACATCTCCATGTTCTTCTTATGTTGAATTAATGATGTATCTTCACAATGCCATTCTGGAGTAGCTCTCTATTATTATCTTGATTTTTCCAGAGAAAGAAAATGAGGCTGTGAGACCTTAACTAATTTGCCTAAGGTCACTGAGAACAAGACTGGCAGATCCAGATAGATAGATACATAATGCAGACCTTTCCCAGCCTTGTAAGTTTGGCTTCACAGCCAGTCTGTTGCTCCCTTAGTTTGCTATCTGAATTCCTTTAGCAAAAGGAGCACTATTTTTGTCTCAATTGTTAAAACCCATCGTTCACAATATCTGCTCCTTCTCAGGAATGAGAAGATTATGGGGGTCAGTAGTCAGAAGAGAGAGTTATCAGCTAGCCCTGGGCTCCAGGAGCGGTGATTAGGATCATCTGTTATTAACTGCAGATGCATGCTCTGGAGCATAAGTGCTCAATTCTCCTCTGCATTTCAGATCTGTCTGGTGTGAGAGTGATATATGGGAGGGAAGAGATTGTGTTTGCTGATTCCACAAGGTGATGTGATTTAGAGGAGCTAGATGGTTGTTTCACTCTATTCCCATCATGTGATCCCCTTAAGGCTCATATACCACTGAAGGATCGCCAGAGCCAGAGGACTGATCAGCCTTTGCACTCTTTTTTTGCACTGTTCCTTCCCCCCAGCATGCTCCCCATCGTGTGGTGGGAGAGCGACGATTGGCATATGAGCCAAATCCCTGCCTTTGGGCTGATGGAGATTTTTCTCCTCCAGGCAATATTTTTAAGCCAAAGATATATTTTTCTTTAAGAGAGTGTGTGCTGTTATCTTTAGGTTTATAACTTTCTGAAAAGAAAAGGAGATTTATAGGAAGAAAATGAGAGTGCATATGTGCACCTTATCATGCAAGACAAGCAAATGTAGCTACACAAAGAATTACTGCATGTGGTTGTTGGTGCATGGTTGCACAGGGAATTTTACTTGGTATTCACACACAAAGCTGCTCATTTCAAGCAAAAATACTACCAAGGTGAGAGATCATGTAAGTGGAAAGAGATGCTGGCTGTGTTTTCTGTGTGTACCTCTTGGTGTGAAAATTCTCCCTGTCTGCTCTAACAATAGCTGTATTTAGGTTAAAAACACAAAATGTTTCAGCATAAATCATTGAGGTTTTTCTTTCTTTGGGAGATCTGATTTTCCCCCTCCCACCTGCTTCTTGGTTTTGTTTGATTTAACCTAAAATAAAAGTCTCCTGATTTTTTTTTTGTGGGTAGGAAAATCCCATCCCTCTGTTGCACAGCGAGTGACCCCCGCTTTATCTGTTTGGAAGAATAGAAGTTTAAGGAAAGATTCCTGGGAAATGTCTTATTACTGCCATAGCCCTAAGCCTTGATAAGAACCCCATCAAGCTGACATACTCACACATACATATGTAACAGGTGGCCCTGCTCCCAGACAACCTGCTCACAAAGAGGTGTTTTCTCACAGTATTTAGGTGCTTTAAAGATTCTGAAGCTCCTGCTCAGTCTTCTTGCACACAGTCAAACCTCTGCTCAGCAGCAGCAGCCCCGCTCCCATTTGAATGGCCAGGCCACACTGCAACAACTTTGACTTGGAGGAAAGGGAACTGGGGGATGCTGCCTCATGGTCATCTGCCATTTATCACACCCAGCATTCAAACATCGGAGATTCCCTTAAGGAAATGAAGGATCGACCTCTGAATTTCTCTTCTGGTATCTGGCACCTCTGAGAAGAGCAGTTTTGTCATTAGGCTAATACATGTCCTCAGCAAGTCTGTGGAAGCTTTTCCACCTGTTATAATTTACTCATAGGGACTCAACACTCTTGCAACTCTTCTGCAGATAAATACCCTCTGCAAGAAGCAAAAGAATCAGGGTTTCCTTTCCCTCTTTCATTCTATGTCTGGCCTGTTTTAGGCAGAAGGCAAGAGCTTCAGCAGGAAACCAAATGCTAGAGAACCTTTTGCCTCAACTGTGGAGTACCTGTATCCAACACCTGTGACTAGCCAGACTGAGCAGGAATTAAAACAGGAGAAAGATTACACTACTAATGCCCCAATCGTGGTGGGAGACACCAAGGCTGGACACACAGATGAAGGACAGCCTCCCAGCTGCAAGCAGTATGGGAACAGCAATCCCCTCTTCTACTCTGCAGCTAAGGCACTAGGAGACTTTTGTGAGAATTCAGGCTGAAGGTTGCTTGGTGGCTCCTCAGACCTTTGCTGAACTCTAAGGCTCC
The DNA here is from genome assembly GCA_039877255.1 of Loriculus beryllinus. NCBI lineage: Eukaryota > Metazoa > Chordata > Aves > Psittaciformes > Psittacidae > Loriculus > Loriculus beryllinus. The sequence goes on along the minus strand of JBCJKH010031180.1, from coordinate 56,196 downwards.
TCCTCTCTCGCAAGGAGAATCAGATCTCCCATTGCCCCATAGGGAAAGCCTCAATGACTGAAGGTTGTGCCTCATGCCAGGCCACTTCTGAGCTTTGCCTGGAGGTCAGGTGCCACAGCAGAGCAGCCTCCGTCCTTCACATCTGCAGACCAGCGATCCCAGGCTTGCACTCCAGCACCTTAGCGGGTGTCACTCTCTGTGCCTCACGCGTTTCACATCTGATACTAAATGCGATGAAGCCGTCTGCCTCTGGCCATACTGAAGAAGCTCATGCTACTACCAGTAACACCAAATAAGGCAATAAAAGACATTGCTTAGTTTGCACAACCTTTTATTTTCCTCCCTAGAACTATTTTTAGTTAAACAATTTTCTGCCAAAAAAGCTCTGTCTGTGTCCAGAACTGCCCTGGTCATCTGCGCTGTTACCAGGGACTCCAGCTTTATGGCCCTCATAACTCCGGAGGGCGAAAGGTCGAGCCGTGGAGCCTTTGTGTCAGCTCCACATTTCTCTTTAAACACATGTGAGAGACAAAGCTCCCCTGAGACCCCCATGGAAACTGCCTCCGGGGGAGGGGAGAGGGTGAGAGAGCAGTGGCCTGGCAGATAAAAGCAACATCAAAAGGAGCTGGGAGCAGCTGTCCATCTGGAGGAGCAAACTTTTTTTCCCTTCTTCTTTCAGGAAAAGGAGACGGTCTCAAAGGAGTGTCTCACAGAATTCTGCATGGAGGGAGAAAAAAACAACAACAACCAACCCACCGGCGAGGGGGAGGGCAGAAAAGCCCCTGCAGCAAACAGAAGGAGGTGCTGCTTGGCAAAAATCCCAGGCTGAATCATTTAAATCACTTTTAGTGCCTCCAAATGCCAGTCTCTGACTCTGTTTATAGAGTCACAGCGAGAGACCTGAAGAGAATACATTTCCCAAAGCAACATCTGAGCTGGAAATGAATCAAAACTCACTTCATACGCTGCAAACCCCCTTCCCTCAGACCAAGCTTTTGTTCTGTTGCTGGGTTTGGTGTCAGCCTCCATCCCCACAAGAAAAAAACCCACAGCTTGATGACCAGCTGAGGGTGTTTACCATAGGGCGGGGTTCACTACATAGTACTTGTAACTGCCAATAATAGAAAGTCTGTACACAGGTAAGTGTTGATTAACAACACACGGGTATAGCTGTAGCCTGTCAGTTTTTCAGACTGACAAATTACACATCCTTACCATTGTATTTACAGCCATGGAAAGCTCTTCCCCCAGCTTGTAACTATTAAAATAGTTACTCAAACACAATACATACCCACCCCAAGATCAAAAAGAAAACTGCAGTCAAACTCAACAAATTCAGCAGCAAATCCCCGTCTGCATCATAAGCGGAGCTGACAGGTCCCACTCCTGCCCTCATTCAAGGGCTTTCCATCCCGTCTACTTGCACCTGAAGACACTTAAGAAGATGCTGACATTGTATTTTGCCTTTCAATATTGGTTGAAAATACCTTTTCAAAACAGAGTGTGAGTGATATAAAAATGAAGAAAGTATAATTCTTATTTTCACCAGTCAAACTCTTCCACTGTTGTGAAGCTGAAGGTTTGAAATTATTTGAGTACCCAAGATAATGGCAGGCTGCAGCTGTTAGAAACTCTTTTGAACTATGCTTCTGTAAAGGGAAGATGCTGAGAATGGCCTGTAAGACATTTATCTGTCCTGTGTTGATTCTTAACATGAAAATACCTGTTGGCTTTCCACACATCCAGCAGTGTACCAAAGGGATACGGGATGAAGGATAGATACAATTGACCTGCGCCCTCCTGAGGTGGACAGCACCCTGAGATGCTCCCTGCCCATGAAGTCCAGCGCTGCATCACTGCCTGCATGCAGGAATGAGATCTTCCTTCCTCTCCAAAGTGTGGATATGAGCCATGGCCAGAGGCAGGTACCCAGCTAAAGGGACTAGACCAGCACTGTGCCCTGCAACGGCAGCCCCTGACACTCTGCAGGGTGCTTCACACGTGTGCCTTAAAACATCTCAGCCTATGCAATAGCATTTCTACAGGGCTTCTGCATGAGCAGGAAGGTGATGGGGAGCATGACCCCATTCACGGTTCACTCTGGGACGCTCATTGACATCTCCCCACACCTGCCGCAGCCTCCCACAGTGGCAGCCTGGGGTGCTCCCAACACTCTGTGGTTGCACCCGAGGGCAGGAGAGCATATGCTGCAGATCTCACCAGAGAAAGAGAGCAGGAGCCATGGGGAAATCTCTTGGGAACAGGGCTGAGATGTCATTCTGAGCAGAGCAGGGAGAGGGCAATGCCCTCTCTCCACACTGGTGGGGGTTAGTTTTGCTGTCAACAACAGGCACCTGTGGCACCCTGGTGCAGCTTGAGAAGATGGAGCCCTCCATCTGCAGTACCATGGCTCCTGTGGCAACCCCTGGCCCCAGGGCGCACCGCGGGCAGAGCCAGCCCCGGCGTTCCTCGCAGATCCATCTCCCACCTCACGCCTCCCCGCTGCCGGGATAATAAATACCTCACGCCTGAGCACAGCGCGGGGCCGGGCCTGCTTCCCGCTCCCCGGCAGCACGTCCAGGGCGGCAGATTGGCAGGTTGCTGGAGGAGGCGAACCTCGCGGGCTGGCGGGCGGCCAGGCTTCTGTGGCCTCCTGCCACAGCCCCTGCATCGTGCAGGGCCAGCCTGCCAGACACGTCCCCCGTCGCGTGACAGGCCACTGGGCTGTCTCACACGCTAGAAGAGATTTGAGAGGTCTGCCTCATCACTGAGGGGCCTGTGCAGGGTCCCCTTTGCTCTGCTCACCCAGCCCCGGCTTTAGAGGGGCTGGCGAGTGAGCTTCCTCTTGGTTTTGGTCGGGAATCGCAGTCCAGAGCACTGTAGATAACTTCAGCTCATTATCTCCCGTTTCTTCTGACGGGGATACTCTGTGTTTACTTGTTTGCCTTTTGCAATCCGCTGCCAACACTGCCAAGGCAAAGATGTTCCTTTCCTGTTCCCCATCAGTACAGAAAGGCAGGCAGCCCAAGAGAGCCCGAGACCCACATCAACCCTCTCATGGTGACACTGGAAAGGGTGAGCTCCTGCCAAATTTGGATGCAGAAAGCCAGTGGTTCTTCACACCTGAGGTGTGCCCTCAGTCTCAGGCTGGTCCAAAAGTCTTCTACTCAAAACCTGGGTTGTGTGCAAGTCCCAACATGCCAAATTGCCGCTGCCAGCCCCACTGTCCTGGCATGTCTCCAGTCTCAGCTTCCACAAAGGGAATAAGCACAGAGCCTCTCCTCCCAAGTAGCTCCGGTTCCTGGTCCCACTCACAGCCCCACAAACCCGAAAGTTGGCTCTGATGGCTTTGGTGAAGAAGAGTGTGCTGTTTTTTCCTCAAGAGTGGGATATCTGCCATGAACCACAGACTCTCAAGCTGCAGTGAAGACTAGGGCTGCCCATATATCTACATTTTCAGATATGTCCTCTTTTTCTATGCATAAATGTGTCCAGTTGGATGCTTTTGGAGTTTTTGTTTTGTTTAAGCTTTACAGATTTCCCATGGTTTTCTGAGTATCGGGTTGGTTACAGGTCAGAAGCTCCTTGCTGTGCTGCAGCACGTCCCAGAGGCTCAGACAGGTGCCCAGGAGTCACCCCTAGGGTACCTGGGACAGACAGCACCCCAACTCATGCTGTTGTGCATGTGCACTGTGCTAACCCAGCCACATGAAGTCCAATGCACAGACCTACTGAGTGTGTACTGCCTGATGTACCTAAATATCAATCTAAAATGCAAAGAGTAACTCTACATGGCTCATGTAGCACATCTGATGATACTTCCTGGAGGTACCAGACTTACTTCCACCATGCACTTACTGTGCATCTGTCTGCAAAATCTTAAACAGAAACATGGGAGCCCTGGAAGAAAAAACTGCTGCAAATGTATCACTCCAGCCTACTTGGTCTATTCTTTGTGTCCTCGCATCTGTAGTAATAGGTCACACTAACAGGTTGGTACTTGTATGATCTCTTTGATTCCTCACAATTATCTCCCAGCTGTGCCAGGAGCAGAAGTTTCTGACATTGCTTACAGCTGTTGTGGCCACTTCTGCTCTTGTGGTACACACCATAAAAAGGCTACGCATCCAATTTGCCCGTGACCCCATGGCACAGGACTTGCACCCCATAACGCCAATGGCTTAGACAGAATTATTCCAAACATAGCTCAATATATTTTTCATTGGAGTCTAGCCTTTAACTGCATTTAACACTTGACTGTGTTTCGACTGTGTTTCATCTTCCATAGGCCTTTAAAATGTCGTTGTATTTGTGCACTGCTGAAATGAGTGCAGCCCAGAAGCTGCTCTGATTAGCTGGGCAGAATGGGTGGAAGCAAAACAAGGTGTTTCTGATGGCTGGACCAAAGCTGTGACATGTGCCTCTACTGCACAGCCATCTGAGTCTCAATTTTGCTCTTTTTAGCAAGCTTCATTTCAGCATGTAAAAAGTTGTTTGCAAAAACAACATCTGAAAAAAATCCTTCCAATTTTAAGGGTAACCATCCAGAATGTTAATTTATTAAAGAAAGTCCCACCAGACCATGCACCGGCTCTGACGAAAAGGCCGAGGAGCATAGTGGACTGAGAGGAAAGCCTGAGAGTTTGTCAGAGCTCTTGTAAGAGCTGCTTTCTTGCTCTTTCCTCATCTAGCACCCCATGTGTTCTGCAGGATTTGAAAGGCTGTGAGGAAGATTTTTGTGGCCTGCCTCTGTGTAATGAAAGCGCTAGTGTTAATGCAGCACCCTTGTCAAGCACGTGAGGCTTTCCCCAGGCCCTTGAGAAAGCCCCTTTCCTGACTTTTCATTCTGCTATGCTAGGCTCTGCCTGTACTGAAGGGGTTACTGTCTCGTACAATAGAACAGTGGGGCTGACTTGGCTGGAACAGACATTAACTTCCACAGTAAATCTGGCAGGAGCTGGTAATTACAGAAAAAGCAGCCAGGGGTCATGGCCAGCCAATGCTCTGGAGTAACAGAGCAGAAAATCAAAACAGAGGGGGAAGGGAAATCATATTCATCATAGTCTTAGGGCTGAGGTCGGTCTCCTCCGAACTATCAGGAGCCTGTCGTCAATTGTTATGTTTAGAAGGAGCCTCTGGAAGATGAGGTAATAATAATGTTAAACATTAACTTGTTAGTGTTCCCGCTGCACTGGAAATTCACCTCCACCCCAGCACAGCTGGGAAGGGGGAATGAACGCTCCCTGCAAACAGCCGGGAATATGGTTCCCTAATTGCACTCCTGCATTTGTCCCATTTATGGCAGGTTTCTAAGCGTTAACATGCGACCAAAACATTCCTGCTTTGTGGGTCCTGTGCTCTCCCCCTCAGCCCTGCATTGCTTCAAAGTCCTTCAGCACAGGCTTCTTCCCTTGCTGACATGGGCAGCATGCATGCAGCTCCTTGACAGCGTGGCAAAGTATCACATATGGAACAGCAGCAAGCACCAAATGCGTGCATGGCGTCCTGGAAAAGCCTTAGAGAAAAGAAAACTGGAGGCATTACTACTGTCCAACAGATCCTCACAGCTCTGCACTCAACAGCCTTACAGCCCAACTTAAATTAGTGGCTGCTCTGCAGCGGTGCCTGTAAGCAGGTTAACACTACCTGAGAGTGCAGTAGATAGAGTGAAGTCATGGCAGGATGGGAAGAGCTATAAAAGGCAGGGCAACTAACAAGCAAAGATAGTTACTTTGCCACTGGAGAAGCCAGCAGCACTCCAGTGCTCATTTGGGATTCCGCTTGGGCTCTCACATGCACACAAACCATCATACCATCCTGCTGGGAAACCCCATCCCTTGACTCAGTTGCCTGGATTAAACAGACAATATCCCATTACAGAAACTAAGAGAGGAAAATGGGGCTTTATCCCTGGCCGTGATGCAGCTTGGCATGTACCTTCCCACAGCATCCTGGCTCCACCCAGCCCCTCTGTAAAACAGGGTATAAAACCTGCCTTAAAGATGTGCTGAGGCTTATATAATCCACAAGTACAGAGCACCTCCAGAAGATGAGAGTCACTAAGATGGAAAATTCAACTATCAGTGGCAATATTAAAAAACAAACAAAAAAAAGAATCAGTGGTGATATTAAAGAAACCCAGAACCCCAGAAAACGTGTATTAGCTGATGCAGGTTGAGCTGGCCTCTGGAAAAAGCCATTGTCATGGGTCATCCCACATGCTCTGTACCCTGTGGGCTCGTCTGTGTGGCAGCCCTGTTCTGCTTCAGGGGACAAGCCCCCTGCCAGCTGCTGCAGAGAGAGGCCAGAACAAGAGCTCCCTTTCTGCCAGGCTGATGTCCTGGCTCAGGCTGAGTGATCCTGGATAACGCTGGAGAAATGGTCTGTTTACTCATTAAATGACTAACAAGGTGGCCCCTATCTGCCTTTCTGCATGTCAGGCAGTGCTCAGTGGAGCAGAGATGCAGCAGGCGAGTGGCCGCCACTGCTGGATGTGGTGGGGTCCTAGCTGGCCCAGAGAAGAGGAGCCAGTGAATGATGGTCTGAGGCCAGCCACTGCTCAGAGCAGGGATTTATCTGCCATCACCAACCCACCAGTTATAGCCCAATACAGTTTACTCTCGAAGTATTGCTGGTGTTTCAATAATCTCACAGGCAGTGCTCAGGGTGGGGAAGCAGACACCTGTAAGCAGATATTATACCACAAAGTGTAAATTATGGCTTTTTCACATTCACACTGTCTTCTACCTGCCCTGCTGCATCTTTGTGTTCATAAAAACCTGTAAGAAATGGGGAAAAATATCTACTGGGCTCAGACTGATTTTCATCTGCCAGTAGTCACTCACTGCTGTACTGCTCACACCACCTGGCAGGTCACCCTATGTCAGCTTTCACATTCACTTTAGCTGTTTGACACACAAACAAGTTATCAGTTTAATTTGTGACTGCACATGGAGGGAGCCTTGGCAGCTGCCTGTCAGTGGATGACAGGAAGCCAGTGCATGTCTTTGCTTACGGCAGGTGTGATTCAGCCAGTGGGACACAGCTTATGGTGAGGAGCATGGGTAAGGTAGCCCTTACACTGGTAGGGCAAGGTTACAGCTGGGTAATAACCGCACTGCAGACCAAAATGTACTTGTATTTCCAGGCTGCTTGGGGAGCTGTGGTGCACACCTGGGACTGGGGCTCTGGTTCCTGTCCCTTGTGTTTCTGGTCAAATAGGAAATAGATTTTCCAGAAGATTTCTAGCCAATTTTTGCAAGCCCAAGGTGTTAATATAAGCTTCAGGTGTTCATACACAGGAATTCTGGAGCACTCCTCTGAATTGCAGCCTGCTTCTGTTCAGGTGTATGCCATGCTGTTCATGGACAACATGAGGCCATGCAGCTGCAGCCCAGGACCCATTGCTGTTCTGCCACCCAGGCTTCAAGGAGCCCGTCCAGCAGCCGAATGGGCAGACATGCTCTGGGGCAGTCTGGTGGAAACCAGCACTGTGACTGCCCACACAGCTCTCCCATGTTTAGACACAGTTCCTCCCACATAGCATTAGCAGGCATTGTTTGCTAGAATTAGGTATCTCCAGGGTAAAAGGTCCAGGCTTGGACCTCTTTGAGGAGGGCAAACCACGTGCCACTTGAACTTCTCTAACCCACAGAATGTAAGGACACACAGAAATAATAGTCCAGGAATCTTCAGAAGATGTGGGAACCATTTTCAGTGCGATTTTCTCTAACCTCAGTGTCATGATTCAGCGTTTCTAAAGTAAATAATTTACAATAACAAAAGCAAGAAACTAAGAGGTTTCTGTGGGATCAAGGTAAAAACGAATTTTGCAAAGTGAGACAGATGAAAGGTAGATTATCGTGAAAACAGGACATCTTGATCCTACCACTAAGGAAAAGCTGAAACCTTCACCGCAAAACCTAGTCTGAGTCATTGTTTAATGAACCGAACATTGCTCGCAAAAACTCAGCTCTGAGCTCTTTTTTTCAGATAATAAAAACAGTGCTGATATTTTTATATTGATGGTCTTGAAGAAGAGCCACAAAATTGTACTTTGCTGTACAAACTCCCACTGAAGAGGAGAAGTAAATCTGGAGGGTAACAAAACGATTCTGGATGAGCTGTTTACTTAACCCCCCCTCCCCAAACCTCTTCTTTGCCTCCCACACAAGCACCTGAACCCACTTGTGTGCTTGTTGGGAATTATAAGGTCTGTTCTCAGGGTTTTGGAGTTTTACAGTATGATTCAAAGGAAAGTAGAAACCATCCTGCACTTTCCTCGTGCTTGCCAGCTCTACTGACACTAAGGAGGATGCCAACATAGTTTAAATCTCAGCAGACCTTTACAGAGCTGGCTCAGTGCTTCCATCCACATTTTACAGCTGGAGAAACACGTTCAAAGGCAGGGCTTTGACAGTACCAGTGTGCTTTTACAGAACTGATTCAGCTGCCCCAGAGTTAGCAAGATGAGCCCTGGCATAGGCAGGTCTCCTTTTCTGCCAGCAGAGTCCTGAAGGCAGCTGAAAGCCCCACTGTCTACAGCCATCTCCCAGCAGTGCTAATGGTGCTGCTCCAGTATTAACAAGGATGGATATATATGAAAGTTTTGTCTGGGTGGGGTAAAGCTTAAGTGATTTGCCCAGGACCAGTGTATAGGTTAGTGTCAGAACTAGGAAAGGTAGCAAAATTTCTGGCTCCCTGCACTTAAGGATGTGTGTAGACAATTGGGCTGGGAGCTTGTCATCACCTCTTATGAGGAAAGTGAAAGGGGGAGGCCTCTTGGAGAGCATTAGTGCTTTTATTGCAGAGAGATATTACAAAAGATTGCACAGTGGAACATGTTCCAGAATCAGGAGGGAACTCAGCCCTAAACCTTTTGATTTCTTTTGCAGCTGGAAACATGTCACAGCAGGATCCACTGCAGGTCCTAGTGCTGGAAAACAATGGAGATAAACGGTACAAGAAGGGTTTTCTCATATAAAACCAGAACTTTTTTTATTCTAACATGAAACTGTTTTCACACCAGGACTCTCCCTGGCACTAGAAGGACCATGACAGGCTGAGAGATGAGTAGATGTGGCATGTGACATAAGGTGGAATTCAGCAGATAATCGAAGAGATGTTGATCTGGATTATACTTTACCACCGTGTGACCCTTTTCTTACCCTTTGACTGGGCTTTCTGAATGCTTCTGACACAGATTCCCATACCTGGACTGTAGTATTTCAGATACCTACAACTGTAAAGCTCGGTGAGGAACAGCCTGAGACCTCAACTCCCTCACCTTGAACCTCCTTGGATGTGGTCAGGGTGTAGCCAGCCACTGATGTGTGAAAGCCAGCATTTGCTTGCTCACTCATTTGCTTTCAACCTCCGCCCCCCATAGCCATTGAAATGTTGCTTTTGGCAAGAACTGGGGCACAGGGGAGGGACAATTACCACAGCACTCATTGTTTGCAGAATGTTTTTCTTAATGCCTTAGAAAAAAAAAAAGAGAAAAGGGTCAGGCTGAAAGGTCAGCTGACCTCTTTGTTTTCTTTGGAAGGAGAGATTCAATCCCTTCAGAAAATGTTTTATTAGCTCTTCTGAATTTCACTTTCTGCAGAGGTTTTCTCTCCAGGCACTGTTTAGAGGCACCAGCAAGGAGTGCCCACGCTCATCAAGCTGAAGGTGATTTAAGGAAAAGAACAAAATCTGCACCTTGGCTAATGGAAAGCAATTCTTAGCTTCAAATGCTTGTTATGAAAGAAAAAAAGCACTTGATTGCTGAGGGAGAAGGAGCTTGGGGAGTGAGCGAAGGGCTGTGAAGTGAGCTTTACCTTAGCCCCGTCAGCAGGAACTGGAAGGCTCCTCCTTTTGACCCAGCCATCAGCTACTCACGGGAGCAGCATTTGCAGTCCCATGCATCCATAATGAACATTTACAGGACAAGTCCACATAAGTGGCATTTCAGCCTCTCTGGAGCAGGGTGGCTGGCGAGGGGCCTGCCATGTTGTGGGAAGGGCCATGGCAGCACACTGGCAGAGCCGGGTTCGGACTATGCCTGCGTGACCCCAGTTCTCCCTGTGGAAAAGCAGAAAATGAGATTCCTCTCCTTTGTGAACGGCTTTCAAACCTAATGACAAAAGGCAGTATTCAGAGCTGGAAACTATTATTGCTTTTCTCTGGGGGCATTCAGTCCAGGACAGGTTGGGGATTCAGCACTAAATGAGGATAAGAAATGCCATTTACTATAGCATATATGTGAAAGAAAAGGCTTCACTCCCTTCATTTTGGTAACCTTCCTGATTGCCCTATATTTGGTAAAGTGTGTTTTTGAAGCATTCCAGGTAGTTCCATTCATGGTAATGGCACTAAGAAAGACTGATCTTTTCCCGTTTTTCATTTCCAGGGTTGCAGTCATTGAGATGTCGAACACATGGGCCTCAGAGATGTTGCTGCAGCTAGGGCCACCAAAATGGTGCGGCGGCCCTCAAAGAGCAGAGTTCAGACCACAGTCTTCTCACCTTTTATGAATGAGAAGGGAGGCATATGGCCTCCCTTCTTCAGCACACTGAAAATGTCTGAGTTTTTCATTCATACTTCTCAAAATGCTTTGCAGCAAGAGTAGGTATCACTTCCCCCTCCACCTATACTCTACCACACAAGTGCCAAGCTCACCTGATGTTGCTGACACGTTTAAAGCTTACTGTGGGGATGTGAGTCGCAAACACAGGCATGTCTGTGCATGGCAATGAGCAGACCCGCATTAGAGATCCAAGAAGCAGGTCTAAATAAAACAATACAACTCTGGATAAAGAAAGTAGCTCAGCTTTTGGAAGAAGGACAGCTGTGTCAGCAGAGAATCCGTGCTGGAGGTAGCCCAGCTGATTAACCTGCTACCTGATGTTGCTGCAGCACTTATCCAGTGTGGCTGCTGCACTTCCAAGCTCTAATATGATGGTTCTTCTGTGGCTTGGGAGAGAGCTCAGTGGCTGCTGCACCACAGCCCATGAAAGCAATCCAGACAGTAGGAACTGGGGGAAAACTTTTACTATCTGTCCACAGTCCCTTCCTATTTACACCTCCTTTGTTAATGCGTCTGAGTGACAACTTCTGTCCAGCTCAGGAAGAGGCTGGTATAGCAGTGGCTCCCCACAGGTGTCAGCCAACACCCAGTGCAAGCCATTAGCAGGGCTCTCCTTCTTCCTGCCTCTGCATTCAACCTCCAGCTCAGAAGACAAACCCAGATAAAGCTTTTCTTTGCAGAACCAAGTCTTTCTCCCCCACCCAAAGCAGCACTGCCCCACTGCATGCCCTGGCTGTCCCCTTTCTTCAATACCACCAAGCCCGTTTCACCCAAGGACACCAGTGGCTCTGAGTGGTGGAGAGGACAGGGATGGTGCAGCCTCATCCTCTGCAGTTTCACCACACAGGCATTTTGGTCAACTACCTCGGTGGGGATGGCAGTTTGATGCTGCAGAATAAACCTCTGGGTTTCAAACCGGAGCTGCATGAGTTTCAGAGATAGGCACCCTGCGTGAATGCGAGCTACAAAAACAGAGTCCTGACCCTCTCCTCAGGCAGGGTAACCAACGCCCTGGCAGCTCCGTGAGCGCTCTGACTCTGTTACCTAATCTCCAGCTGTGGGCTCAGCGCCGTGCCAAGTCTCCTTTGGCTCTGTCTAGTAATAATCGTTTCTGGAGTCCCGCCAGGGCCTCCTGCCAGTTCCAGTCACACTCTACTAATGTGAGAGGCAGAGTTTATTAATTCATCGCCAAGGCCCATTGTCTGGGACACTGCCTGGCTGTTTATTTACTCCAATATGGTCTGTATTTACTCAGACGGAGCAAGCGAGGGGACTTTGTTTAACTTTGCAAGACCTTCTGCTGGAGGAGACATGTGACCTTATGCAGAACTTCAGATAAATGTTCAGAGCTCGGGAAGGACCTTTACTTTTTTTTCAACTGTGGCCTCAAATAACACCGGTAGCCAGTATTGACAAACTGTAGCAAAGTGTAATAAAGGAAAGGAAAACATAATAGAGTTCTCATTTGAAATACATTTGCAAGTGTTTTGAAGATAAAAGCAGAAAAACAAGCGTACCCTAGGACTGAGGCCACGAGATAGGGATTGTCAGCAAAGAGAAAGGGCTTTGCCTGAAGAAAGGGGCAAGTCAAGACATGTTAACCTGAGGCCACCCTCCCCTTCCCGCTGACCTCCAGCAGCATGCAGCTGTGATTGGAGGCGGGAAGAGGCTTCTGCAGAGCACACGCAATGTCACCTGATGGCAGCGTGCTGGCTGTGCTGGGAGGGCACACAAGGAGAGCAGTGGTAAAGCCCAGGAAGGCTTTGTCTGTCAAAAGACTTAATTTTTCCAGCAGCACTGGAACAACCCTCAGTGTTAATTTCTGTTGGAGTAAAGGTGTCTTCTGCTAATGCAATTGAAACTGAAGAATAAATATTATGTTTTCTTCAGCAATAAAACCTATTTAAAGAACTCCTGCCTTCTTGTCCTTGCTCTCACCTGTGCACTGCTTTCAGTTGCACCTCTGTTGTGAAATGGTGCTGGAGACTGAATCTTTGCAAAGATCTCAATTTAGGAAAGAAGAAAAACCAAACAAACAACCTTTTATCTGATAACATAGGATATTTACGGTTTTGGCTAATGCACCTTCATGCACATGTATAGTGAGTAAGGCCAGTACAGAGAAAGGCTACTGTATTATTTTAATTCTACTGGTTTATTTAATGTGGTGGAAATTGTGCACGCATGAATATGTGTATACAAACATACACTACATGTGTATATTTATAGAGACAATGCCCCTGGTAGTGGGATTAGGGAAAAAATACAGCAATCTGAACAGTGCATGCTCTTGTCTGGCTTGTTTTAAGTCAGATCCTCAATGCTATTGTAACATGGTTTTGTATTTAATTTCCTGTGTTTGTAACTCAAGCCAACTTCCAGTGTTGCTTGTGTGAGTGTTTGTTTGGGTTTCTCTGAGGGCCTTTCTTTTGTTGGAAAGTGTGAGGATTTTAACATAGCTGTTAACACCGCACTAAAAAGCCTGATCTTGTTTTCACTGGGGCAACTGCTAAAACTCCCTTCTGTTCATAGTGGGAGTAGCAGTGGTTCCCGTGTTCAGCATCAGCACCTCCACATACCAGCCCTCCTCTTTCTGGGGACACCATGCAGCCAAACTCTGGGGGAGATTTTGCTCCACTTTACATCAGTATGAAAGACCTGTATGTCTTCAGGGCGGCAGCAGGCCATAGCTGTGACCGACAGAGCAGGTGTATTTAGCTCCTGGAGCTCCAGTTTTCTCACATTTCCTGGACATGTCACCTCCTCTGCAGAAAAGTGAGCAGGGCACACTGCACTGCCCATCCTATGCCACTGCTTCACATGTTTACCAACTACACGTTCCCAGTTGTCAAACCAGTGTGCCAAAGGCCGCAGTCGGTGCACTTCTCTCTTTGGCCTGGCCAGCAAGGCATCTTTGAGCATGAACAAGGATACCACCTCCACCCCACTGCTTCAAGCCAGCCTCAGCCTGTGTGCACACTCTATTCAGGGACAATGGACCTCATAGCATTGGTGGCACCAGCCACGGGACATCATGTTTGCCAGGAAGTAGTAAGGGTGGTTTCTGTGGCTGCCAGCTGACCACCACAATGGCTTTGCTATGGGTGATGTGCTGGCTTAGTCCCATTGCCTTGCCATACCACAGGCAACCGCCTCTTCAGCCTGCTGCCACACCACGATCCCTCCTGAGGTCTGCTGCTCCTGCCCATTCCCCCTCCACAAGCCAAAGCTGCCTCTCCAAATAGGCACAGTGGATGATACCACTTGTTAGTTTACTGGAGAAGTTTTGCAATGGAGTGTGAAGAGAGGGATATAGCTGTCAGGGTAGCATGTGTGGGGTAGTGCCAGGACAGCACAGGGTAGGTGATGGATGTGTTTGTGTCTTTGTGCAGAACTGCACATGCTGCCTCCCACTGGTTTTCCTTTCCAAAGGGAACCAGCAGCCTCTATGATGGAAGGGGAAGGTGCAACAGAAGTGTGGGACTCTGCTCTCCTGACCTGTGTTGCATGGTGCACATTATACTTATTTTCCTTTGAGATGCATTCTCTCAGAACACTCACAAGTGAGAGGAGGGAGGTGGGAAGTGGACCCCTGGGCTGTGGTATGGCAGCATTTCCTTGCATACTCCATCATCACCATCGCTCCTCCCAAGGGCTCATACTAACACCTGCTGGCTCAGTCAGAAGAGTGGCCCAGTGCTATCAGTGAAAGGTTACCATACATATTTTCTATACCAGTCCATTTCAGTCCAGATTAGTGAGTTTTCCATGTTTCAAGGCCTGGGACTGGTATTTCCCAGTGGTTTATTTGGAGTAGCATGTGAATCCTAGAGGATGTGTAATCTTATGTTGACCATTGGGCCTCATTTGTGTATTTTATTAGTTAATTTTTAAACACTGACCTAGAGCTCTGGATCCATTTTAAAATAATCCGAATTATAAATAAACAGACTGCCTAGCATGGGCTTGGAACAATAAATCAGGAGAAAAACAATTAAACTCAACAGAAAAAAGTTGGTCTTGAGAGAAAACAGACACTGAAAGAAGGCACACCAACATATATTCTAGAGGGAGAAACAGAAATAGTACAAGACTGAAAGAAAAAGAAAAGAAACTTCACATTTAAAAAAACTTCACTTTAAAAAAAAATTAAAAAAGGATTGCATTCAGGCAATAAATAACACAGCATTAGCGTGAACATCTCTGTTAGGCTTAATTACAACAGATTTATCTTAATGAAGAATCAATCCTCTAAGCAGCTCTTAATATTCACCTTCACTGCTTGTACTCTCTGAGCCCAAGTGTAACAAGAAGAGGCTGTACCCGTATCACATTAAAGAGTACACGCTGCTGAGCTTACCCTCTGTAGTGGGGTGGTGGAGGCAGCCCTATGGTGGGGTTGAAGGTGGCCTGGAAAGCAAGGGGAGCCATGGGAGGGAGCCAGGAGCTCTGTGTGAGTAGCCCAGGCTGTTTGCTGCAGATACGGGTGGGAAAAAGCAAAGGTGGCTTTTCACTTGGCCATTGATCTTTGTTACCTCTGAGTTTCAGGACACAGGGAACAGTATCTTGTTCTTGCTTGAGGAAACACATTGAGCAGCACAGTGGGCAATAGCCATGTATTGCCAATGTGGCCCATTCATTTATGGACATGGAATGTCACACCTATGTGCACTCTGTTTATTCTGGTATCATCTCTCTAGCAGCAGCCAACATTTCGGAAGTTTTCCAGAAGATGCAAGAAATCTTCTGCAGTAATCTGTCCTGGGGAAAACTGCTTCTCTGTTGCCAATAGCAAGAGTTTGATTTATGGTCTTCATATCACAGCTCTTCTTTAATGTTGAGAGGCAATGTTCTTGCACAGAACCATCTAGCCTCATTTACTCACTCTTGGACGTAGTGATGTGACACTGAGTCTCGCTGATTAATTACATAGTGCATCTGCAAAATAAAGGCAGTGTTTAGATGGCTCAGCATACCACTGGACCAGCAGCAGAGCAGGGAAAACAGACTCCCACCACAGCACTGAAGGGAGCAAAGTCACCACCATCCCTCCTGAGACACATACCTCAGATCTGCAGGCATAATGTCAAACTCCAGGCACTTTTCTAGACCTGTTGGGTCAGAAAGCACAGGGCATCCCTCGTGTCCCCACCAGGACTGGCATTTTCACAGCATCCTTCAAACTACTTGTAAAAAAGCACAGACGACTTACTTCTTTTCCTCTTGAGCAAGGCATGCTTGGTGTACACTGCAGCTGCAGTAAAACCAGAAGGGGGCCTGGTGGCTGTATTTGTCCGTAATCCACTAAATTTATTAATCCTGTTAACTGGGCTACAGCACTGTGTCTTCCGTCAGCTTTCCATTTCTTCCCTTCACACAGGCAGAAAGGTTGACACATCCAGCTGTGCTAAGCTCCAAGGAGGAGTCTGACTCTTGAGAGGCCCATGTCAGCTACAGCACACCTTGCCCCAAAGTTCCAGGCTTGCATCAGGGAATGGTTTAAATCCTCTGGATACACACACTGGGTACAGGACACAACATGGAGACTTTCCCCAGGACCATAAACCAAGTAATTCTTCCCCTTGATAGCACAATGTGTGAGAGCAGTGAGCAGTGAGTGTCACCAGCAGTTTTCCACCTCAGCTTCTCTGTGCTGCAGAACAAGCTCTGAGATGGGCTTAGAAATGAGAGGGGTCCAGACTCCTTTTCCAGCAGTTCATAGCTTGTCCTATGAATCACAGAGCCTTTCTGTACACTGAACCCACAGCTACTCCTGCTCTGAACCATGTTTCTCTCTTCCTGATTCATTCTCCTAATCTTCCTTTGTGGGCTGGTGGGTTTATCTGTCCCAGGCTCATCTCTGTGCCTTACACAAGCAGCACCTCTGAGCCTTCGCCCTGCAGTCAGGGATTTTCCAAGCTTCCTGTGACAGAGCAACTTGCTTCTCCCATCTTTGGCTAGGCAAACCAACATTGTTTCCTGTTGTAAGAACAGGTCATTTCAGGGGAACACACACTATCTAAACTGATAGGTACACGAAATGGTCAAGGCCAGCAAACAGAGAAGTTTGCCCATATCCCAGGCACTCTATGAAGCAACACTTCCCCCCTCACACACACTGCTGCAAGCAGGGGAATTTCCAGTGGGACAGAGTCAGGCATGTCCTGGTCCCCAGCCTCTTCACATAGGACAGGGGTGGTGTTTCAAGCTGGGGAAGCAGCACCCAAATAGTAGGCAAGGAATCATTAGGAGCTAGGTGACTTGCTCTGGGTGATAGGGACTAAACTGAAGTGCCAACGCTTTATTTTAAGTATTCCTGCTGAGCTCCTTAAATTAGATGGGATGACTTGTCACTCGAATACCATTTGGAAAACACTCCAGGATCCCTCCGGCATTTCAGTGATCTGCATGGCATAGCCAGCTTTCCCAAATGTTTAACAAACAGGACTTAGTTGCAAACATCCAGAGACTGGGTGCAGTACTTGGTTGCTTGGATAGGAGCCAAGCATCCAAGATTTGCTCACCTGATGTCTGCAGTTGTGAGGCTACCAAAGTACTTGGCAGGTTGAAGGGCAAGTAAAGGGACAAACTGTGTGTACAGTGCTTTTGTGGTTGCTTCCTTCTGGGAAGCAGTGACCTCACTGTCCAGCACCGTGCAGTGTCTTAGAGCATGATACCCAAAGCATGAATAGGGTTTGCTTCAAGGAGTGCTCTCCATCATATCCACAGGGATATTTATATCTGACTAAATATCCCTGAAGCCCACCATACATGGCATGTAGCACATTAAATATTCACAAAGCAAGGCTTGAAGCAAATGTGCTCAGATACCAGAGGTATGCCTACACTGCAACCTAAAGGCATGACCAAAGACTTTGTAGCTGTGCAAGAGCCAGTTTTACTTACGTAGCTCAGGTACTGATAATGTATCACAGATTAGCTGCTCAAATATTTAGTCTTCTGGGGCCAGTTTTCCATCCTAGGCTGAGTCTCACATCACTACTTGTAGACCGCAGAGTTCTGGCAGACCCTGCCTAAACAAGCTATACCCCACCATCTTCCTGAAACAGAAAGGCTGCTCAGCCTTTCACTTCTAGATCAGTGATTGAAGCTGGTATACCATGGGAACAAGTATAAAGCAATCCAAAAGTCCCACCATACCACCAAGCTTTTCCCAATATCCTTTTTTTTTTTCCTCTGAGGATGTTCTGTAAGAATCTTGGGTGAAGTTTTGGGAAAGGAAACCTCAGGCAGGCTACCTTAGCCTTTCATCCTTAGCCTTGTGGGTAATTTCATGTCTCTGCCTACTGATTCCTTCCATGGGTGCTACATATATGGCCACCATGTTGCTTGCAGAAGTATATGGAGGGTAAGGGGTTGTGGGCCCAGTACCATCTGGCTGAATGAATTGCTGAAGCAACTGTTGCTCAAGGACCAGGGTGTTGTGCGTGGCAAAGGCAGAGGGTGCAGCTCTGCAGTGGGACATTTGGTGAGGAAAGAACTGCTGCTTCAGCATTCACGGAGTAATATATAACTACTATAAAGGGTTGAACTGGGGACTCCAAGTACCTGAAACATGATAATGTTTGGAAATGAACGGACTCTGGAAGCACTCAGTAAACAGATCAGAAGTTTCGGTGACTTGACGTATTGGAGAGACTAAAAATTACACATTACAGAATGAGGAGGAGCCAGATGCCGCTCCTTGCTGATGACCAACCAAAGGCCAACATGGAAGCTCAAGGTTCATGCTAGTAGGGATTTAAAAGCAGGCCTTTCACAGCAGCCTCTGAGCACCTGCTATTGCTTTGTTATCTTCTTAGAGGAAAGGATCAGGGCTTATTTTTCTGTATTTCCAGCTACCTTTGCTGAGGATCCAACTGATTCAGTTTTCTTGCACAGGCAGCGAGAAGCAGTTATTTGCTGGGTCAGCTTTAGATCCCTGGCTTCTCTGTGAATCTCTCACTGGGCTACTTCTATTCTCAAAGAGCCTTCTAAATAACCTATACAGTTTCAAGCCAAAAGGGAATTATGCTGTCCAGGCAGCTGTGGTTTATTTGTGTCAAGGTGGGGGCACTAATGTGTATTTGGCCATTCGGAATCACAATTCTTTCAACGTTTTCTAAATCTCAGCTTCATCATTCCTACAGAAACAGTGTCTGGTAACTATTCCAACACCTTAACTATTAAATTGCTGGAACTGGTTTCCTTTTTCCCTGCTTTTGTGTATGCATTTTTTTTTCTCCCAACAGGTTAAAAGAAAAAAGCACGTACATAATATCCCACCCCATAAACAATATAACAAAAACTTACCACTTTCATGCAGTGAGGAACTTTGATGTTAAAAAGTTGGGAGCAAAATTATATCTTTGAAAAGTTGATGTTTCTATGCTGCTATCATTTCTCCAACTAATATTTCCTTCTGTTCTCTGAATTTTCTTTCCTTAAAGCTTTCATTTTGTGGCTCTGCCAAGCTGTCTATATTTTCTTAAATTCTCATTTCCTCTGGCACACATTTCTTGCTTATAGTTACAGTAACTAAAAAAAAAAGAAAAAAAAGATTTTGCACTGAGCCCAATTTCCAGTCTGTAACCTTCTTTTTTAGTATTGCTTTACCACCTTCTTTATTCTCATGCTTCTGCTTGCTGCAAACTTACCTGTTAGGTGTGGAAACTATTAATTCATGTCATTTTCGGAGCTGTTCAAAAAGAGCTAAAGCAGCAGCAGCCTGATCCAATGCCTTTTATAAATTTCTGTTTGCTGTGCAGAGACTTAATCTGGGCTTTGTTCTCACTGGTTACTCGGGGTGTTACATCTCTTCCCTCTTACGCCTCGCTCAGTTTTTCACAGCACCAGCATTTCTGTGTCACAGAATCACAGAATCCCAAGGGTTGGAAGGGACCTCAAAAGATCACCTAGTCCAACCCCCCCTGCAAGAGCAGGGTAACCTAGAGTACAT